>OZ024860.1:50500362-50507862 GCA_964017155.1 Oasisia sp. SBJ-2009 | reverse complement strand
ACTGTGTCGACCAATTATATTTGACTACGCAGACACGTGACGTGTTCCGCTTCCCGGTGCACAAAGAACGAGAACAATGCAAATTGTTTTTATACATGAACTTTAAGTGCACACAAATATGTTATGTTTATATTAATATATATTTTTCCACATCCTTACTTGTATGTATGTACGTATGTAAATATGTATGTATGTATGTATGTATGTATGTATGTATGTATGTATGTATGTATGTATGTATGCATGCATGTATGTATGTATGTATGTATGTATGTATGTATGTATGCATGTATGTATGTATGTATGTATGTATGTATGTATGTATGTATGTATGTATGAATGTATGTATGCATGTATATATGTATGTATGTATGTATGTATGTATCTCTCTCTATATGTATATATATATATATATATATATATATATATATAAAACACACACACACACATATATATATATATATATATATTAACAATATTATAATTATATATATATATATCAATATAAACTATATATATATACATACATTTAAATATATATACAGCTCTATATATATATATATATATATATATATATATATATATATAGTTTATAATGATATATATAGTTATAATAATTTTAAAATAGTAAATATTTAATATAACTATTTTTCAAGCATTCACTTATAATATATCTATAACTAATTTAAAACATTGCGTCTGTATAGATTAACATTGTCTTGTCGCCATACTTGTACTTGTTGGGAAAGTACCATCGTGCTAAAATCGATGATTCTGTTGTCGCAGCTGTGGCTGTTCCGGACGGGTGCCTGGTGAATTTTCAGAGAGTAACTGAAAAATACGCAAAAGGCGGAAAAAAGCAAAAGACACTGACTGGCGCTCCTGGATGTCAGTATCTATGTATACAGAACGTCAGGTCAGATCAAGATCCCTTCCCTTTTCTGACAGATCATTTGATCGTAGGTTGGTGTTTATGTCGCCTCCGCGAGCGCAGTTAACACAACTCTCTCATCAATTGATACGACTTTACTTGATATACCCAGTGACATGTCATGTCAAGCCCCTGATTCCGATGTCCCCATTGGTCGGTCAATTTGATATGTTAGTTTCACACATGTGACATGACAGTCTTTTTAGTATCAGGCGTCGTGAATAAAATATTTGTAATAATTACGCTGTCTACACTGGTCACTGAGGCGATTTGCGGGAAATTGCTGCAAACTAAACCGGCTTTCTCGGATTGTGTTCACCAAATTCGACCAATTCATTAGATTTTAATTAACGTTTTTTTATTAACACACTAAAACCTGTAACAGTTTATGCATTTGCGACAGTGTGATTCTCATCGCTGGTAAATAGGGTTTGCCATACCTGCACAAACACCAGCAAGGATAACACGTTCAGGGTCTTTAACGTGGCTGGTGACGTCATGACTGTTCTCATCTTACCCGACCGTTCAGCTGCGGTCGACTCAGTTGATGACGTCATTTTGTAAGCTCATCGGTAGACATTTGAGGATTTCTAGTACTGCGCTTAAACGGCTGAAATGCAATGTTAACACTGAACCTTGATGTATTAGACTCACCACACTCACCTCACTCACCACATTCACCACACTCACCACACTCACCTCACTCACCACACTCACCACACTCACCACATTCACCACACTCACCTCACTCACCACACTCACCACACTCACCACACTCACCTCACTCACCTCACTCAACACACTCACCTAACTCACCTCACTCACCTCACTCACCTCACTCACCTCACTCACCTCACTCACCTCACTCACCACACTCACCTCACTCACCACACTCACCTCACTCACCACACTCACCTAACTCACCTCACTCAACTCACTCACCACACTCACCTAACTCACCACACTCACCTCACTCACCACACTCACAACACTCACCTCACTAACCACACTCACCACACTCACCACACTCACCACACTCACCACACTCACCTCACTCACCACACTCACCTAACTCACCTCACTCAACTCACTCACCACACTCACCTAACTCACCACACTCACCTCACTCACCACACTCACAACACTCACCTCACTAACCACACTCACCACACTCACCACACTCACCACACTCACCACACTCACCTCACTAACCACACTCAGCACACTCACCTCACTCACCATACTCACCACACTCACCTGACTAACCACACTCACCACACTCACCTCACTCACCACACTCACCACACTCACCTCACTCACCACACTCAGCACACTCACCACACTCACCTCACTCACCACACTCACCACACTCACCACACTCACCACACTCACCACACTCACAACACTCACCTCACTAACCACACTCACCTCACTCACCACACTCACCACACTCACCACACTCACCTCACTAACCACACTCAGCACACTCACCTCACTCACCATACTCACCACACTCACCACACTCACCACACTCACCACACTCACCACACTCACCACATTCTCCACAACTTGCGCCTCAGAAAAGTCGAGATGTTGGTAGATTGAAAACGTTTGCCAGTTTGTGTAAAGTGGAGACCGGATGTCGTGCTTTATACAAGAAGCAACTTTGATATTTGCCCCATTCTCGAGTCCATTAAGACAAATTGGCGGTTATTGTTATTTTAGTATCAATTAATATTTATGTCGTTTATTGTTGTTGTTATCAGGAGTAATAATATAGCACACTTATTAACATGAATTTGTACGCTGATGTGTTACTCACGAAATGTGTCATATGTTGATGACGACAACCACGTCGATGACGACGACGACGACGACGACAATGTTGATGATGATGATGACAAGTGTCTTGATAACGTTTTCATGTTGACGTAACATAGGAATTCTCGGTCAATTCTCGTATGTAATACACATCAATTCCCGGCTAGATATCGCGAGATTGTCATCGGCGTCCACCTGGAGTGGGGCGTACTACTTACGACTTGGTAACCTTAAATAGGTTAGGTCGTTGTCTGACATAACGACATTTCGTCTGCTCGTAGATGTACTTCCGTCACGTGATGACATTTCGTCTGCTCGTAGATGTACTTCCGTCACGTGATGACATTTCGTCTGCTGGTAGATGTACTTCCGTCACGTGATGACATTTCGTCTGCTCGTAGTTGTACTTCCGTCACGTGATGACGTTTCGTCTGCTCGTAGATGTACTTCCGTCACGTGATGACATTTCGTCTGCTCGTAGATGTACTTCCGTCACGTGATGACATTTCGTCTGCTCGTAGTTGTACTTCCGTCACGTGATGACGTTTCGTCTGCTCGTAGATGTACTTCCGTCACGTGATGACGTTTCGTCTGCTCGTAGATGTACTTCCGTCACGTGATGACATTTCGTCTGCTCGTAGATGTACTTCCGTCACGTGATGACATTTCGTCTGCTCGTAGATGTACTTCCGTCACGTGTTGACATTTCGTCTGCTCGTAGATATACTTCCATCACGTGATGATATGTCGTCTGCTCGTAGATGTACTTCCGTCAGCTGATTACATGTCGTCTGCTCGTAGATGTACTTCCGTCACGTGATGATATGTCGTCTGCTCGTAGATGTACTTCCGTTAGCTGATTACATGTCGTCTGCTCGTAGATGTACTTCCGTCACGTGATGATATGTCGTCTGCTCGTAGATGTACTTCCGTCACGTGATGATATGTCGTCTGCTCGTAGATGTACTTCCGTCACGTGATGATATGTCGTCTGCTCGTAGATGTACTTCCGTCGACGTGGTGGGGAGTGGAGACTGCGTCCTCCACCACCGGGTAATCCAACTTAAAGAGTTGGAGGAACAGAAAGGGACCGATCACTATCGGCCGTTGTTCAACTGTCACGGTGAGATTATTTTTTTGCGATTTTGTATGGAATCTTTAATCGCGCATTCGTGTTCACTGCGCTCAAGCTGTGTATACGTGTCCATTATTGTAGTGTACTACAACCTACGTAGTTATATTCTGTCCGCAACCGTTAGATATTTCTCAATTTAGCGACTCCCAGCTAAATCGTCGCCCACAGTTGCATAATTAATTTTCCAATTGCAGTTGGCCCCATATCTGCCAGTTCAAATGTTCAGTATTTTGGTAATCGCATAACATAACATAACTAATTTCCCAATTGTTCTTGTTAGTGGCTCCCCACGTATTGTCATGGCTGACCCTTCACCGTGTCGTCTGATCCCTGCGTGTGACACTTGATGTCAGTGTGACACTTGATGTCAGTGTGACACGTGATGTCAGTGTGACACTTGATGTCAGTATGACATTTGATGTCAGTGTTACTCTTGATGTCAGTGTGACACTTGATGTCAATGTGACACTTGATGTCAGTGTTACTCTTGATGTCAGTGTTACTCTTGATGTCAGTGTTACTCTTGATGTCAGTGTTACTCTTGATGTCAGTGTGACACTTGATGTCAGTGTGACACTTGATGTCAGAGTGACACTTGATGTCAGTGTGACACTTGATGTCAGTGTGATACTTGATGTCATTGTGACACTTGTAGCAATGTCAGTGTGTCCTCAGTGTAGCGATGTGCTCATTATATGTTGTCGCTCGATTTGACTTGATTTAACTCGATTGTTTGTATAACAAATCATTTATTTATTATTTGTTGTGTGCCGTTTTTATTATTTTATTATACTCACAGTTCTTTTAAATGTGTTAAATATAACTTCATTTCTTAACGATAATTTTATTGGACATTTGTTTTGGACACACGTTTTTAGAACCTTGAATTTGCTTAGTGCTATGTGTTTGTAACAGTGCCTTTGGACTGGGTAACCTGGACGTACGGCGCCATATCAATGTGTTGTTGTTGTTATTACTCAGCGAACATATCGGGCCTGGTGCGACCCACGGCCTACCCGGCGCCCCCGGAGCCGCCGTGGAGCAAATCCTCTCTCTGGTGGTTCGTCATCATCCTCGGCGTCACTCTCTGCTTCCTCCTCGCCTTCGGGATCGCCTCCGTCGTCTACCTTTACAAGTGAGCTACACGCTAGGTGGCGTCACAGTCTAGCAATGATAATAATTGTAATAACTCTTATTCAAAGATCCCCAAACAGATATTGTCCGTTTTTAATATTTCATTTACACTTTAAAATGTCAGTTATAAGACACGATTAGTGATCACGATACAGTTGGCTAGACACAATAAAATGATATATTAATCCGCACTAACATTTGCAAAATTAATAGACTATATATGCATATATAATCATAGTATGTATACATATATGTATATATACATATATATTATATATAATATATATTATATATATATATATATATATATATATATATATATATATATATAATCAGTTATATACAATCAGTGGGATTAAGAGAATAACCTTTATATATATATATATATATATATATATATATATATATATATATAAAGGTTATTCTCTTAATCCCACTGATTGTTCACCAAGGTAACGACCATTACTCAGCTCATTACTGCATGTGTAGGCTATTCTACCGGTTGCTGTTCCCCCTAAATAACGTCATTTGAGTACACCGTGACATTGCGGTTACAATAGTTTTGTTTCGTCACGTGACTGACCTCTATGTATGGACATCTTGTTTTGCAGGAAAAACAAGCAGGATGAAGGTGAGTGGACAATGACCGTCTCCTATAAATATGCTGATGTGCCCCTTACATTGTTTTACCTCATTTACTAAGATTGTAACTTCAATGACAATTATATTAATGTATCACAGACGCAGGTGATATGAACTAAGAGGTGCCACTCCCCAAATCCCTACAACCACGCCCTCTATCGGCCCCGTCTGTTACTATGTTACTGAACAACCGCTTTTTGGTATAACACTGCAATGTTTTATATCAACAACTACTGGTGAAGTTCACACTGTCATTATAAAGTGTCCAAATATACTTCCCCCGTGTGAACTTGACCCTTTTCCAACATTTCTACAAAAACATTGCATCGTTCAAGTGATTCTTTCTATTACAACTATTATTTGTCAATGAAGGAAGGCGTAGTCCCTGGTTATGTCAAGCAAACTCTGGCTAAACCTCGTATAACAAATATTGCCAAACATGAACTAAAGAACTATTGTTCTATTTCTAATCTCAGTTTTCTGTCGAATATATTGGAAATGGTGTAGCAAATCGTTGTCATGACCATTACATTTATTCTCAGCACTTGTCAAATAATCTACAACCTGCATGTGAGCAATTTCACACAACTGAGACGCCTCTTCTTAAAATACAAATTATGAATTGTTGATAGAAGCAAGTAAATTGAATTATATAATTATTATTGGTGCAAGCAACAATGAAACAAGTTTGTTGTCTACAAGTATAGGCACATCATGTTTCTATCATATTCATTATTTTCGTTCACTCCGGCGTCATTGGTCTTTATCTTTATTGTCTACAAAACAGTAACTTTCATTTCTACACGACTATTGTAGCTCACTTCTAGACATCACTGTCAAAAAGGATTTATCTAAACTTCACCGTTTAGCACGCGTGGCATTGAAGCCCGTTCTCGCCAGCACGAGCGCCACTGACGCGGGTCCTCTCACGTCCGGTTTCATATGAAATTAAATTAAAATTGGCGATTTTGACGTAACGTACTCTTTGTTCCCATGCTTGGTAAATCGGCTGCATTTCCCTGAGCTCTCTTGGGCGGTTGGATGATCCGTTTCCAAAGAGTGTTTTATTCCTACAACTAAACTCAATATTGGCAAAAGTGGCCTCGATTTAGCTGCGTCGGTAGCCTGGAATCAATTCGCGATTATATTAAATCGTTTATAACAATAGCCACTTTTCGTAAACAAAATTGAAATCGTATTTATTTGAAATTGCACTTTCACCGTAACTTTTCGGCGGTTCTGTGCTCCTGCCTGTCACCATTTATGATTACGCCAAATGAATTTGTTTCTGGCGCCCCTGAGCTTGACTTTTCAAGGACATAGAAGTGTTACAGTTTCGCTTTCTCTTTCAGAGCGCATCAACTTGTTATATACACAACGAGGAGATGAAGAGGAAGAACCCGAGTTCGGGTTTTCCGACATCAGACACATGTTTAATATGATGCTGCAGTGAAGCTGGAACTGAAATGTTTGGCCAATGGAAGACAGACGCTAGTGTGCAGAGCGGACCGTCGTGTCTGCTCGTTCGAAATGTTTGTTTCGACTTGAACGTCGTTTCGGATATGTGACTATTTCTCTGTTGTCACATTGACGTACATGCGACAGTCCAATGACGATTTGCAGTTATGCACATGGCTTAGAGGCACAAGCGAATTGGCATTAGTTGTGTGTGTAAGGTCTGTACACAAGAAGAATTTGTATTGTTTAAATATTCAGAATGGCACATCTGAATGGTTGTGTGTCTTACTTTTGTTCATGTTTGAATACACGTTATCTCAGCAAAACGGCCACTTCGTAATTAGCGTTGTCCTGGGAGTGATGTTCACGGTGCTTTGGT
>OZ024860.1:50492862-50497862 GCA_964017155.1 Oasisia sp. SBJ-2009 | reverse complement strand
AATTTTTAGAAATGTTTTTAAAGCATAAAACATTACGACGCACGATTAAAATCCCCGTAGGCACTACTAGTGCTAGAACTGAACGAGTTACACAATACAGCTAGTACTGATCAAGCTACACAACACAGTGCACTACAGGTTTTATATGAAGAAATTATGAGTATTCACTCCTCTGCCTTGTAAACCAAATAGCCTATATCATATATATGATACATAATCTACGTTCTGGCAGAATTGGTTAAAAACTTGTTTTTGTTTACGTTAGCCCCTATGCATACTATATGGCGTGTACGCTTTGGGTAATAGGGCGTGAAAGTCTCGCGCGCGAAAACGAGGCTGGGGCAGTTGGGGGCAGGAAGTCCATATTCTCCATGTTAACGTATAGGACTTCGTTTTGTTTTTGGATGTAATAATCGAACTGTTCCAGTCTAACTATTTCAGTTATACTGTCCGAAGGATTATTACAAGCGGAAGCAGTGGAACACTTTACCGGTGACAATGCTCACGGAAATCATGAATTTTAATCCATTATTATGGTGGTTGCCATGGCAACGCCGGCTTGTACTTGTGTTTAGCAATCTTGACTAATAATGAAAATGAAAATGAAATTTTTTTCGCGCATTACAACCCGTTTGGGGCAAACATATACATGTGTTATGATTATGTGCATTTAGATAATTTGTCAGATATAAGTGCTTATCGAAACCACAACGTACAGCTATGTAAAATGCAAATTTCGTAAAAGACACATACGACCTAAAATTTTGGGGAGTGTTTATTATCTGCACTACATAAATCGCTGTCTATGATTGTGTGGTAAACTCAATATTAAATCGGACATTTCAGATAAGAAAGGTACAACACAAGATATTTATGTCCTGATTTTCCAAGTATTCATCAGTCAGAAGTTACAACTGTCATCCATCGAATATTATTCTTATGACCAGTCCCCAAATCAGTTCCAGTCGCGCGGAGTCTCGCCATGTATCGTGACCCACATGCACGCCCTATTAATACAAAACATAACTACACCGAAGATAGCCACATATTATTTACCAAACTAGTTACAATCATCATTTTTGGAAAACTCACCTCACGGTAATCTTCCAGTTCACCGCAAGAATCCTGCTTACGTCTGGCTGCCTGTAAGTACCGCGACAGCCGATTTTAACACGCACTTGCACCTTTTTGGTAACATATCAACACCATTATTATTCATTTTTAATCAGCATTGCCCAGCACTTGAACATGCGCAGATCATCCACGAAATCGACGCATTTGACGCCGACGGTAGTTGATTATTGGAAGTAAAAGATCTCCATCGCGGCAACTCGGAAACCGGAAGTGCGGAACAGATCTTTTGAGTTCGTGACCTTTGACTTTTTAGCTCATTCCTGCGCTCGCGAAGCACCGCGAGCGGAAATGTTACCACATTATATGCAATAATTTTACAAGGAAACCGATTCAGTGCAATAATTTGTTAGAAATAATTATACCACTTACCTGGAGTTTATTGATACGCGCATGGAGGAATTACGTCACTTTCAATGCATTATGGGATCGTCTTCGTGGAGGCTAAATACTGGGTATAAAAACCCATGTATGATGCGTTCAATAGAGCCGGCGATCGCGTATCCTCGGCAGTAAGAACCAGGTAGCATGTATGGATGTTATGCTGTTGATCGCCGTATTTTCGCGTCGCATCATAACAACAGGTAAACCTCTAATACGTCACAAGTGGCCGCCTAATGATAATTGGATTTGGTGTACGCCATCTTTACACATGGTCCGTGTAGCTACTGGAATCAACAGCGTACACGTTAACTATTTGTAATCATTAATTTCTGTAACCCATTTTACACCAAAGTCTAGATTGCCTCCAATGAAAAAATGTGACTTTATGTATGTAGAATGTGTGTGTGTGTGGGGGGGGGGGGGAGTATCATACGTACGTTAACTATGAGGCTGTGCTCCCTTATGATGAGAACACTGGGAGGGAAACACACGCAAATAAATTACTAAATAAAGGTTATGATGTTATATCATATATGTACCGTTTACGTGAACCAATCGAGTATTGGTTCCAGACATGCGGCGCTTCCTGCTGCTTACTTCGTAACCGCCTTTCTCGTCTCGACCATCAAAAGTAAGTAACCCATGTTTACTTTAGTCATGTTGTAGTAGCGACCATTTCGTTCTATGAGAAACACAAGGTCGGAAGTGACATTTTCAAACTTCGACATATTCAGAATAATAAAAAAAAAAACATTTGAGGCTTGTTAAAATGTCTGCTGATTCTGATATGGTAACGGCGTCACTACGTCAAGATTAACAACATGTCACGACGGTGCGTTTCTCGTTTCTCAAAGACTGTGCCTTGTTAATAAAAGACGGGTGTCTGCCATCTTGTTTATTTATTATCTAATATAATTATTAAGATTTGGAGATGGAGGAGGAGGAGGAGGAGGAGGAGGAGGAGGAGGGGAGGAGGTGGAGGGGGAAGTAGAAAGAGTAGGGGGTAGGAAGGGGATGGATAAAAGCGTAGGTGCCTACTCTCTGTCCGCTTCCGAAAAGCTTGACAATATGAGCGACCCCTCAATCAGACACTTTAAAACAACGCGTGTGTGCTTGTGCATGCGGGTGGATGTGCGTGCGGGCATGGTTGACTCACCCGCCCGCTAAATCATAATCAATATTATACGGCATTTACTCACACATCCAGGTGGCGCCATTGGCATTTCCCAGTCGCTACCAACGTCGACGTCCCAATCGAACCAGTTTGGTAAGTACGCGGAGTGAAAATATTTAATTTTAAATGAAGTCTCACACAGCCTGGTGTTGTAGACAACACGACTGTCAACTGAACAGCTGTAGGGTGTCTTCTCCAGAAATTAATTACAATAGACTTAAATTACTCATTGAAAACGGACTCTTGTCGTTGCACCAAATGGTTCCTTCGCGAGTTTCTTTATATATGTGTGTCTTTGACTAACATATCAAACCAATAGTCAAGTACAAAGTTATGTTATTTAAATAACACTTGCAGCCTCGAGAGCAGTGGCGCAGAAGGCATCGTATTCTCATTCGAGTGGGCCCAGGTTTGACTCTTGTGCTGCCCCTTCGACAAGTTCGTCCGGTTTACGTTGCCTCAGTTCACGGCTGTACGAGTATCTATCTACATACGATGGTGGATATCTGTGTACACGAACCGTCTTCGCGCATTCAATGTGGTGTGGGTGAATGTTGTACGGATACTGCGCTATGAAATATTTCAATTTAACCCATAGTTTAACAAACAAATGGAGACATTATCGTCAAGACATTTCCTCAACCAAGGGGCGAAGTTCCTTCTATCTTTGAAACAACCCAGGTGCAGGAATTACGCATGTACTTGTTTGGACTGTCCAGATACTAATGTCCGAAGAGGGACGTTGGACTAAACAGTTCTTATAATAATAACACAAGTGTCTTCCGCCGTCGTGGCAGCCAGGTGGCGCGATCAACCCGCTCCTACGACCGCTTACACCGATTCTCTAGGACTGTTTTGTGTAATATACGCCATCCAGTTCTGTTTATTGCGATTCGGCGCAGCTTTGCCATGTCAGCCCTGGTCTTTAGGCGCATGCCGATCCGCTGCAGGTCGGTGTCAAGCGTCCTGGGGAGGCTGGTTCTGGGTCGGCCGCGATGTCCTTGAAGTCACTCCGTTTCAAAATAGGCTGACATTTCCTGGTTTGCCGGCGCTTTCTCGTCCAAACGTATGACCTGACCAAATAGCCGCCGAATAGCCGTGAAATAAGACTGTGCTTATTTCACGGCACTCGCACCGTTTATATAAGTTTGAGTTGCTACTTCTCTGTGGCTGTTTTATCTCGATGAGAAGACGGAGTTGCTTCCGGTGGAAGGCATTCAGTTTGGCTGTTTCTGACCCCGTCAGGCCCCATGTGCCAGCGTTGTATAGGAGCGCTGGCCGCACGAATGCGTTATATAAAGGCAATCGCAGTCGCTCGCTGACGTCTTGTCTTCGCCGCCAAAGGGACAACATGGAAGTGAAAGCGGTAACCGCAAGCATTTTTGGCGAGACAAGTCCTCAACATCCCCGAGCAGGGATCCAAGTTTCTTTGTCGTTCTCCATTCTGCAACACAGTCGATTTCACGTTTGATTGTGTCGAGCGCACGTGACAGCTCGATACCCAGTTTTTCGATCACGTACTTGTATCGTTGACACTTGGCCACGAGCCACCGATGTCCCCGTAGCACATCAGCTGTTGACCGCCCGCGTCGAAATCCGCTTTGGGATGGTGAAACATTTCTTATACCTAAGTTAATTGTGTACTCGTTGGAGTGTGACTTGTTCGAGTTGCAAGGTTTCTTATGTACAATGCATTTGTTCTCATGTGCATTTGTAAGTAACGTTGAGTCAACCTGGTTGTTTGTTTCACCCGTAGACTCGTGCGATACGTTCAGGATGATTCGCAATATGTACGGTAGAGGCACCACTGTGCAGAAAGCGGCAAATGACTCAGCGGAATGCGAAGGTAATTGTAGTGTTGTCGATAACAATACGAAGGTAATACATTATTGTAGTGTTGTAGATGACAATACGAAGGTAATACATTATTGCAGTGTTGTAGATAACAATGCGAAGGTAATACATTATTATAGTGTTGTCGATAATAATACGAAGGTAATACATTATTGCAGTGTTGTAGATGACAATACGAAGGTAATACATTATTGTAGTGTTGTCGATAACAATGCGAAGGTAATACATTATTGTAGTGTTGTCGATAACAATGCGAAGGTAATACATTATTGTAGTGTTGTAGATAACAATGCGAAGGTAATACATTATTGTAGTGTTGTAGATGACAATACGAAGGTAATACATTATTGCAGTGTTGTAGATAACAATACGAAGGTAATACATTATTGTAGTGTTATCGATAACAATACGAAGGTAATACATTATTGTAGTGTTGTCGATAACAATACGAAGGTAA
>OZ024860.1:50477862-50487862 GCA_964017155.1 Oasisia sp. SBJ-2009 | reverse complement strand
GAAAGTATTCAACATTGAACTTTTATTAATATAAAATAAATAAAAATGTGCAGTTGTTTATAGGTGGCAGCATTGTTTAGCCCCACACGGATAATATTCAAAAGCCGGCATAGACCCCAGATTGTCTCGGTGTAGTTACGCAGCCGACCGACAGACGGTTAAGCGAGACGATGTCTGCCACCGACAGGGTTACATTGGTAATTCTGGCTGCTATTTATTGTGCAGGGAAAAAGACGGAACGTTCCCCGTCTGTCGTGGTGTTTCACAATCCCCGCAGAAGTACGAAAACAAACTATTTCGTTTTGAATGCATGATCACCATTACATTTTGTGAGTTACATTAGAGAGGCTGAATATTCGTAGAAAACGGCGTAGTTTTCCGTAGACAAATGGCGCTCAATCGAGAAGTGATTGGTTCTATCCGTGTGAGGGCGCTGATCGTCTCAATTCCCAATATTCCTCCATGTTTCCCGCCGAGTGCCTGAGCTCTGGTGCCGTGGCCCCTCACAGTGTGTCTGTGCTGTAGGAGTACGTCGCGCTGGTAACGCCACGGCACTGAAGAAACCGAATGTGACATTAGTTTCGACTACACTTTTACCGAAACCAAGCACAATCATACGAGACCTGGCGCTGGGCACGAGTGTCAGCATTGGGCTGTGTCTAGTCGCCACAACCGCCCAGAGGGTTCACGCAAAGATACAAACGTAGGTTGGACTGGTTGGTTGCTTGTTTTATTTTTATTTATTTATTTAGAATCAACGCTGTTCGGAAATAAATTACATCCCATGGAAACAACACATGCAAATTATGTGTGTGTGTGTGTGTGTGTGTGTGTGTGTGTGTGTGTGTGTGTGTGTGTGTGTATATATATATATATATATATATATATATATATATATATATACCTATATATATACATACATACGTACATACATATATATATATATATATATATATATATATATACAAAAAATATATCGCTATTTTCTCTCTCTCTCTCTCTCTCTCTCTCTCTCTCTCCAACTTCGACTCTTACTCCGTCTCCGTTTCACCTCCGTCTGTGTAACTGTCCCTCTCACACACCTACACACTTACTCACTCACACACTCGCATACTCACACACTTACTCACACACTTACTCACACACACTCACACACACTTACTCACACACTCACACACTTACTCACTCACACCCACACTTACTCACTCATTCACCCTCTATCTCTCGCGCACTCACACATTCACCCTCTGTCTCTCACACACTCACACATTCACCCTCTGTCTCTCACACACTCACACACTTATACACTCACACACTTACTAACTCACACCCACACTTACTCACTCATTCACCCTCTATCTCTCGCGCACTCACACACTCACCCTCTGTCTCTCACACACTCACACTTTCACCCTCTGTCTCTCACACACTCACACATTTATACACTCACACACTTACGAACTCACACACTCACACACTCACACCACACACTTACTAACTCACACACTCACACACTCACACCACACAATTACTCACTCACACACTTACTCACTCATTCACGTTGTATCTCGTTTTCATATTTACATGGCCGATTAAACGAACGAACTTATCTTCTTTTCAGGGAAAAAATGAAAAAAGAAAAAGGTGCGTTCATTTCCAGCCCTGGTTGCCCGCCATGCACGTATGATTTGTTTACCTGTAACGAATGTGTATTATATGGTTAACTTGTAATTTGCTACAAAATAAACTACTTTATAACTGATCTTCAGCGAGTAGACACTATGTCCCAGTGTTACCCATTACCGCCTATTCCCTCACGTTCAGCAGTCGGAAAGTCTAAAATACGAAATTATGGTTTCGATAAAAGAAACTGCAGCAATGTTTTCATGCTAGACATTGACCGTGGTCTTTTGGCTGTCAACATCAAAACAACACATTTTAATATATAATAATATAATAATAATAATATATTTAATTTAATATAGCGCCACATCCAATTTCAAATTGTTCGTAGCGCTTTACATACATTAAAATCCTAAAATACAAATACACACCAGAAGAAAAATATCTAAATATAGTAGTAACATATATAAACAATTATATTTTTAATATAAATATAAATATAATAACACGAATTATTGAAGCTGAATAAATGTATATATGTATAATAAAAATATAACAAGGTTAAATAAAATATCGTTAAAAGTACACAAGCATTAAACTAAGCCGCAAGAACAGTCAGAAAGAAATGTGTCTTTAGGCGTGCCTTGGAGGTGGTTAAACAGGCTGACGTCTACGCAGACGCAAGTAGACGAACTCACTGCGAAACAAACAAACGACAACGTTGACGATCTGGCAAGAAAACTGCGCGACTGTGAAGACACCATCGCCAAAGTTGAACGCACCGTCGACTACCAGGAAAACCAGTCCCGACGGCATTCCGGACATAGAAAACGAAACCTGGGAGCAGGCGGAAAAAACGTGCGCCGAGAAATGACGACATCGCTGGAACTTCCGGAAACTCAAGTACGCGCCATGACGATCGAGCGGGCACACCGAACGGGCCGCACCGGATCGAAAGCCCGGACCATCGTGGTCAAATTCGCTCAGTACAAAGACCGCGAGCTCGTGCTTGCGGCGGCCAAGAAAAAACGACCTCGTGGAATATATGTGATCGAAGACTACTCGCAGAGAATTATGGCGAGACGCAAAGAACTTCTCCCCAAAATGATGAAAGCACGCGAAGAAGGAAAGATCGCTTACCTGTTGTTTGACACGTTCGTGGTAAGAGATCGTGATTAAAAGCACGTAAATGCAAAATCATTAAACGACGAACACTCATAATGCCTGTACATACTGAACTCTGTTACGAACACGAAATAGACACTGAATGTTTATTGTATAATGACTTGCCTACACAGTGCAGATATTTCACCCCTGCAGTTTTCAACAAACTTTAGCGGTACTGATCGGGAAAACAATCTGAGTGTTATACACTTCAATGCCCGGAGTCTAAAAGCCAACTTAAATAAGATCAAGGACACTCTCCGAGAACTAGAGTATAAGTTCCATATTATTGCAATTTCGGAAACTTTGCTTAAAAAAAACAATTGGGATGGAAATTAAGTAACTAATTTTGATGACGCATTTTTAGGTTACAAATTGTACTGCAACTCCAGAAACAACAAAACAGGCGGTGGTGTTGCCATATTTGTGTGCGAAACTCTACTTAGAAATTGTTAATCTCCTAATATATGCCTGCGGAACATATCATATACGATTGATGACTGTTTCGAAAGTATTTTTATTGAACTACAGATCAGTAAACATTCAAAAATCAATGTCGGCTGTATATATAGAGCACCGAATACTAGCATTAGCAAATTTAATGAAAATTTATCATATATACTAGGAAATCTTACCATTAAAGGGGTGTACATATGTGGTGATTTTAATATAGATCTATTACACTGTGAAGAAGAAACTGAATCGAAACAGTTCGTTGATCACATTTGATCAACGAAATGTTTCGAATCAGTTTCAGTTCTGGATTGTATCCCTTGATCACCAGGCCAACAAGAATAAGAGGCACGATAGCAACTATAATAGATAACATTTTCTGTTCTGAGCTATGCAGAAACAAAATGTGCGGCATCGTTTTAAGCGATGCTACGGATCATATGCCAATTTTCGTTCTGTGTGATAATAGTACTTACGTGACAAATAATAATGATCAAAAAGTGAAGTATAACAGAACATTGGACGATGAAGCCTTAAGCAAATTTGAACAAGACTTAAGCCGTACCAACTGGGACACTGTACTGAACGAATGTAATCCCAATTTAACATACTTGGAATTTATGCAAATACTAAGTAACACTTACAACAATGCTTGTACTGTCAAAATAAGAATGTATCCAAACAACACTAAACGGAAGGAAAAGCCTTGGTTATCAAGAGGCATAAAAAATGTTTGTATTAAAAAAATAACTTGTACTTAGCATTTCTAAAAAGAAGGTCATTGTTAACAGAAAGTCGCTATAAAAACTACAAAAACAAGTTAACAAAAATCTTGCGTATTGAAAAAAAGAACTATTATAGACAGAAACTCGAAGAGTGTAAGGCCAACACTAGTGAAACGTGGAAAATTCTTAACACTATAATTGGCAAAAGAAAGTCGGAAGCAAAATATTCAAATGAATTCATTGTTGATAATGATCGAGTAACATTAGACAACGAAGAAATTGCTAATCATTTCAATAACTTCTTTGTTAACATAGGTACAATCTTATCTAACAGTATAGAGCCATGCCAGGGAACACAACCGACTGACCTTCTAAAAAACCAGGTATCAGAGTCAATGTATATGTATCCCGTTACTGAGAAAGAAGTAACCGAAATTGTGTCAAGGTGTAAAAGTAAGACTTCGTATGGACACGACGAAATCAGCATGAAAACTGTTAAACATGTAATAAAGCAAATTGTAAGACCTTTAACCTATATCTTTAACAGATCATTAATCACCGGAATATTTCCAAATGACATGAAAACAGCAAAAGTTATTCCTGTTTTTAAATCAGGAGATCGTCTCCAATTTTCTAACTATAGACCTATATCACTGTTACCCCAATTCTCCAAAATACTAGAAAAAATATTTAATAAAAGGTTAATGTCATTCATTGAAAATCATCACATATTGACTGACAGGCAATATGGCTTCAGAACTAATCACTCAACTTCATTAGCGTTAACCGAATTTGTCGAAAAGGTAACTTCAGCAATAGATGAACAAGAAAGCACTATTGGGGTCTTTATTGATCTGAAGAAAGCATTTGACACCGTTGATCATAAAATACTGCTAAGTAAGTTACAATGTTATGCAATAAGGGGTTTGGGACTGGATTGGATTAAAAGTTATTTAGCCAATCGTGGTCAGTATGTGTGCTGTAACAACAGTAATTCAGAGCTAAAGAATATCAAGTGTGGAGTCCCACAAGGATCAATCCTGGGCCCAGTACTATTTATTTTATATATAAATGACATGTGTGAAGTGTCAAAATTGCTTAATATTATTTTGTTTGCAGATGACACTAGCATTTTTTTACTCAACTAGGAATATTGTGGATATAAAATGTACAGTTAATAACGAACTAGAAAAACTAGATATATGGTTCAGAGTTAATAAATTATCGCTTAATGTGAACAAAACCAATTTTATCATGTTTACAAATAAAAAACAACTTAGACCAACAGTAAACATTATTTTGAATGGAAAGAACATTGAGCAGGTGTCACATACAAAATTCCTTGGTGTAATCATTGATGAAAACTTAACGTGGAGAGAGCAGATAAAAACGGTTGAAACGAAGGTATCAAAAAGCATAGGTGTTTTGTATAAAACAAAGGATGTTTTTGACATTCAAGCATTACGCACGTTATACCAATCACTTGTTCAACCATATATGTCTTATTGCTGTGAAATATTGGGAAATACGTATCCGTCTAGACTAAGAAAACTCTCTCTGCTACAGAAAAAAGCTATACGAATAATTATAGTCTTGATTACCATGGTCATACATCTGTATTTTTTCACTGCTCAAAAATTCTTAAACTTCAAGATTTAATTACACATAGGACTATGGTTATGCTTTATAAAGCAAACAACCACTGTTTAGAAGGTCGTGTACAAGCGTTCTTTGAACCAACTGCAGCCGTACACAAGCATGATATCAGACAATCTAAACTATTTTATGTTAAAAAAGCAAACACCACCCATAGACTGCTGTCAATTACCGTCAGAGGTATACACGTATGGAACGGTCTTGCAAGTAATATAAGACAGTTGCCAAGTTTACAACAATTTAAAAAAAGTTTAAAGTCGACGTTACTTTCTTCGTATTTATGAACAATTAACACAATGAAAAAATAATTATTGTTGCTTTGTATGAAATCTTATAACTTTTACTATAACTATTACGCATTTTAGTTGAAAAGGGCATAGCGCCTTACAAGTCATATGACTTCGGCTATGTCCCTTTAGCAACAGCACCGATATTATATTGTATTGTATTGTCGTTACCATTACGTATTGTATTATTATTCATACTATGTTGTATATTCCTGTGTTGCTGTTGTTAAATAAACTTTCATTCATTCATTCATAAACTTTCATTCAATGTTGTTAGGTAGAGGAATAATAATCATGGAATTTTAGGGTGAAAACACGAACGATTGGTCTATTCCGGATCGTTTCATTGTGGAAAGTGCAGTAGTGTGTTTGGTTGTTAGCGAGTCCGTTAGACGGTCTCCTTGTGGGCGCTGGGGCCCAACCGTCCATTCACACTTGTATGCAGACCAATTTTAAGTATTTGTTAATATAGCAAGTTTGGTTAAATCTGTGCGCTTAATAATAACATGTTATTTATTAGTATTAATATTTCGTTATTATAATTGTTTTAAATATTCTAACATATACTAAATTATTTGTTATAATTAACCATACGTATATATTAACTTATCAGCATTATTGTTATGGAATTATTTGCTAGATCGATTATTTTTATCATGTATATTTTATTATTGTTAGGTAATTTACTTATTTATTTATTTTTTAGAAAGGCAATGTTATTTAATACTTTATTAATTTATTCGTTTACATACACATATATATATATATTTTAATATTACTACTCTTCGTATTTTATAACATTATCCTTTTGTGTAATTTAATAGTGATATGCTGTGGACGTGGCGCCATGTGAAATAAGATGTATTATTTTATAATCGTGTTTACTTACAGAGAGAAAGAAATTGTTGAAGAAGATGGAGCAACCACAAGCCAGTGAAGAAGGCATGCTTGATTTCCTAACCCAATGGCTCGCACCAGAACCACCCACACCAGCACCAAAGGTAGGCAGGCTTTGACACTTGCCACAGCAACGGTTCTTAATCCCTGGGTCGCGACCCATTGCGACCCTGTGCCATCTTGAGTGGGTCGCCAAGACTCTCCAGTGACTGCGAATTTCCATTTATTACGTTACATACCGTGCCAGATGACAATTTATTTCATCAAAATTGTATACGAATTTAAAACGTCGCGTGATTGGCTTATGACATCGCGAAGCTTTTTTAATTCGGGTGACATCTGACATATCATATTCGTCACTGATGCGTAGCAAACCGGGAAAGTCAGCTTCGTCTGAGGTCGTTAACCAGAGGAACCAGATGCCTTGTTCCTTCTGCGATAAGCCACTATACGGCACTGACTGGACGATGCGTCGGTTTTCATAAAGCAAGTTTCATCTCTATTCTAATTTCTAGTGTATTTTGTTTTATCTGTTTTATACCATTGCCATGCTGTCATTTAACGCACGTCTCGAAGGTCTGGGTCGCGAAGCAAGGCTTGCAACAAGAATTTGGGTCACGACCAGCAAAAAGTTAAGAACCGCAGTCCGTCCGTCCGTCCGTCCGTCCGTCCGTCCGTCCGTCCGTCCGTCCGTCCGTCCGTCCGTCCGTCCGTCCGTCCGTCCGTCCGTCCGTCCGTCCGTCCGTCCGTCCGTCCGTCCGTCCGTCCGTCCGTCCGTCCGTCCGTCCGTCCGTCCGTCCGTCCGTCCGTCCGTCCGTCCGTCCGTCCGTCCGTCCGACCGTCCGTCCGTCCGTCCGTCCGTCCGTCCGTCCATCTAAGCGGAAAGGGCGCAGCAGTTTTCTCCGAGAACTTGCTTCGATCTATGGACAGGGGAACAGGTTTCAGTTATTTAAACTAGATTCGCAGGGGGGATTCACAGAGAAGCCAAATACTGGAGGCACAGATAAGGACAGCACAAAGAAAACGGCAAAGAACAGTCTGGAAAACTCTACCACATTTGGTTATACATGTGTTTGTTTAAATGCAAGGAGCATAGTAAACAAAAGAAATGAACTAAACATTATGGTAGAAGATACTGACCCTCACATAATAGGTATAACTGAATCTTGGGCCACCCCCGACATATCAGATGCCGAATTAGGAATGACAGGATATGTCATGTTTAGGAAAGATAGAATAGGGAGAAGGGGAGGTGGCGTTATTTTATATATTAAAGAATCCATCCAGGCTTATGAAATAAAATTAGAAAAAGAAGCAGAATGTGAAGAAGCTGTCTGGTGTAACATAGTTTCAGGAAACTCAACGTTAACTGTTGGGTTAGTTTATCGAAGTCCAAACATAAACACAGAAGAGAATGAGAAAATACAAAACGCTATAAAGGAAGTCAGTAAACGGGACTGTATAATTATGGGGGATTTTAACCATGGGCGTATACAGTGGAAATCTCTACAGAGTACTGGGAGTGAAGATCAAAAGTTTTTAAATTTAGTACAAGACAGTTTCCTTATTCAACATGTGTTAGAACCAACAAGGGGTGAGAACGTGTTGGACATAGTGTTGAGCTCACAGAAGGAATTTATTGATAATGTCAGGATATGTGAGCCACTGGGATGTAGTGATCACAACCAGATATATTTTATCATCAAAGTAAAAGGAGAACAGAATCGAAAAATACGGTACAGGAAAATTTTTCACAAAGGAAGATATAAGGACATGAGGAAATATTTAGCAAAGATAGACTGGAATAACACACTGGAGAATAAGACAGCAAAAGAATGTTGGAATATCTTAAAGAGTGAAATTGACTGCATTGTCGAAAAATTTGTCCCCTTGAAAAAACAAGGGAAACGGTCAAAAAAGAAACACTTATCAAAAGAAGCCATTAGAAAAATCAAATACAAGCAAATGATGTGGAAGACATATAGACATAATGGAAGTGAAGAAGACTATGCCATTTATAAAGAAGCACTTAACCAAGCTACAGCTGAAATTAGAAATTCAAAGAAAAGCTATGAACAAAAATTAGCTTTTAATATAAAACATGACAGCAAGAGTTTTTATGCGTATGTTCGAAGTAAACAGAAAGTTCAGGATAAGGTCGGACCTCTAGAAGATAGTGATGGAAAAATAATAACAGAGGGATTCTTAATGGCAGAAAACCTAAATGAATACTTTAGTTCGGTATTTACCAGGGAAGATATTAGTGCATTACCAGTACCAGAGACTAAATTCGAAGGGAGAGAGTCAGACTATTTAGGACAACTAATTGTAACACCAAAAATGGTAGCTAAGAAAATAAGGGACATGAAGGATAATAAGTCACCTGGAGTGGATGGGATTCCTCCCAAATTACTACTGGAAATTGTAGAACAAATTAGCACACCACTTGCAACAGTGTTCAATTTGGCATTAGAGGAAGGAGTAGTTCCGTTAGAATGGAAAGAAGCAAACATCATACCATTATTTAAAAAAGGATCAAGAAGCAAGTCAGAGAACTATAGACCAGTGAGTTTAACATCGGTGATTTGTAAACTATTAGAAAGACTAATTAAAGAGCACTTGGTTGATTTTCTTGTTAAAAATAACTTGATTAACCCATCTCAACATGGGTTTCTAAAAGCGAGGTCATGCTTAACAAATATCTTATGTTTTTTGGAAGATGTCACAAAGTGGGTAGATGAGGGATCACCAGTAGATATAATATACTTAGATTTAAAAAAAGCTTTTGACAAAGTGCCACATCAAAGATTACTACTTAAACTGAAGGCCCATGGCATAGGCAATGTTATGATTAACTGGATAGAAAAATGGCTTATTGATAGAAGACAAAGAGTAGTAGTTGATGGGGAGGTTTCAAACTGGAAATCGGTTTTGAGTGGAGTACCGCAGGGATCAGTATTGGGACCTATTTTGTTCTTAATATATATCAATGATTTGGATGATGATATAACAAGCAAGGTGTTGAAGTTTGCGGATGATACAAAAGTGTTCAGAAAAATAAAAAGTGATACAGATAGACAGCAATTACAAGATGATCTAAATAAGTTGACCGAATGGTCTGAGAAGTGGCAAATGCTGTTTAATTATGGGAAGTGTAAGTGCCTCCACACAGGACATGGGAATGAAGATGCACAA
>OZ024860.1:50467862-50470362 GCA_964017155.1 Oasisia sp. SBJ-2009 | reverse complement strand
CGGCCACAATTACAAGCCAGGCTCCGTCACGTGTCATTCTGTGTCGATTCATAAACGTGGTTTGGCGCATTTTCCAACCTACCGGCGAACGGCGTTAACCCATGTCCCTGTCTCGACCTGTCCTCGCCGGCGATACTGGCTCCACCACTTCCGTGTCTACGTAATCTAGCGCTACGTGCGAGGATGAGATACAATCGTCCGTGAAACACACGCAGACAGGCAGACGTTTCTAACAAAGAGGACATATCGATGATAAAAGTTGCACCTCGGCTAAAAATAGAGGCGACACCGCGGTTTGTATATTACCTAGTTGGCGAGGATGTTGTTAGACTGTATTTATACGTATCATAACCCAGCGCTCGCGGCGGTAATCCGACTGCACCGGGTTGACCCCGGCGGCGATAGCGAAGATCTTCTATTTATAAGTGCACCTGACGCGAGGTGCCGTTTTGACAGCGTGGCCCGTGTAGCGGAGGTGCATCGCTTCCCTGTTGCAAACGAATAGACTCGGTTGAGATTGTTGTGTTTTACATAGACGCACGCACATGTGTCGTACGTTAGTGCGTGCGCACGTACACACGCACACCTCTCCCCACCTTGTCTCGGTCTCTCTGTCTCTCCGTCACTCATTCATTCCATCTTCCGTCCCGTCCTCCTTCCACCCCTCTATCGTCCATCCCTCCAATCGTCCGCACTCTGTCCCGTCCCTCCCTTCCCTCCATCCTTCCATCCCTTTTTCTCTTTTCACTCCCGCTCTCCATCCGTCCGTTCCTACCCCTCTTCATTGCACTCTTACTGTCTCTTCTCTCCCTCTCTCTCCCTCTCTCCCTCTCTCCCTCTCTCTCTCTCCCTCTCTCCCTCTCTCCCTCTCTCCCTCTCTCTCTCTCCCTCTCTCCCTCTCTCCCTGTCTCCCTCTCTCACTCTCTCACTCTCTCCGTCTCTCCCGCTTTCCCTCTCTCCCTCTCTCCCTCTCTCCCTCTCTCCCTATCTCCCTCTCTCCCTCTCTCCCTATCTCCCTCTCTCCCTATCTCCCTCTCTCCCTCTCTCCCTCTCTCCCTCCCTCCCTCCCTCCATTTTTCACTATATCCATCCCTCACTCACTCATTCACTCACTCCGTATCTACCACGAATGTTTTGAGAGTTGTCCTGAACAGTAATACCAAGAGCTGTATTGTACGACCTCGTTATAACGAACATGTCTTCTCCGTCACTCTTCGTGAGTAAGTGAACAGTTGTGACATTTATTTACAACGTCAACATGATTGTGTTAGATCGCCATCACTGTGTCTCAATGTATACATCTCACGACTATAGTGTGAGGTTGTTCGTACACATCCGTGAGTCCACTTACCTTAGTGCGATATGTGGATCCGGTTCATAAGAATAGAGCGGTTTTATGTTTTTCTATTTAGAAAATACATAACATTTTAACTGTTCGTCGATAAAGTTCGTTACTTTATGAACTATCAAGTGATATTATAATATATAATTTTCGTTGGGGTGACACGGTGGATGCCTTCACAACCATAATGCGGTCTTCCACCATGCGTAGCAACCGGGCAGTGGGCTGTTTCTTCCAGTCTATAATATTGTCCTGTCGGGACTTCATCGATCTGTCTCTGCGTTGTTTACCCTCTACTGTGCCTTGCAGAATGATCTTGGCCAGGAAGTCCTGACTGGAAGTGTGGCCATACCAAGCCAGTTTCCGTCACTTGACCGTGACAAGGAGTGGTTCCTTCCTGCCAACGTAGTTGGCGACTCTTTGTCTGACGAACGCATTCGTCATGTTCTCTGCATGTGAGATACGCAGGAGTCTTCTGTAGCACGCCTGCTCGAATACCTGGATTCTTCTCTTCGTGTCGGCTGGGGGTGGGCAACTTTTGCATCCGTATAACAGGATGCAGATCACTGGGGACTTGATCAGTTTCAACTTAACTGGAAAGCTGATGCAGTTGCTCTTCCAGATGATGTTGAGTCTCGTCATGGCCGAGGCGGCCAGGCTTAGTTTTGTCTTCACCTCCTTTGTTGATGTGCCATCCTTTGTAAAGGTAGAAACAAGGTATTTGAAGCTGTCAATTTTTTCAAGTTTCTGCTCGTTCAGCGTGATGAAGGTTGTTGCTTGCTGGATTCGACTATTCACCATGACTGCTTTTCTCCGAGCTCACATCCATTCCGTGTGCTCCTGCTGTTCTGTCCAGTCTGGTGTAAGATCCTGGAGTTCTGCCCTCGCTGCCTCTCATGAGGTCAATCTCATCTGCAAAGCGTAGGTTGCATAGCGGCCGCCATCCAATGGAAATGGAGGTGTGGAGGTTGTGGAGGGGCTCCTGCATGATGTTCTCCAGATAGATATTTAACAACATTGGAGAAAGGAGGCATAATTGGCGAACTCCAACTGAGGTGTGGAAGAAATCTCTGTGGGTGTTATTTTGGAGAACTGCGCTGCTTGAGTCTTCATACAGTGCTTTGATGACCCCAATGATGCTATATAGTGTCGAAGTTG
>OZ024860.1:50307862-50462862 GCA_964017155.1 Oasisia sp. SBJ-2009 | reverse complement strand
ATAAAACCGGTTAACCAAAAAACCGTCGGACCCATTTTCGATTTGCCGCGTTATAACATTGTGATGCAGTAATGACCCTTAATGTGAACATCAATTTCCCTGCGTCCCAAGGCTGCGTCGTCTCGGTCGCTAGACCCGAATGGCGGTAGCGAGTGAGTAGAAGGTCGACCCGAATTGCACTGGCAATCTGATTGAGTCCCTATTTGCGCGTGCACCGCGAGGCTTTGTGCCGTAAACGGATTCGTATCGATGTTACTTGCCGCGTCGTCCGTCGAACAATCTCATGAAACTTTACCGTATCAGCGCGCCACCGCGTTCGTAATCTCGTTTGCCGTCGACGCGCCGTGGCACGCGCGCGCGCACGCGCGCACGCGTTCAAGTGCGGACACGCGCTCGCACGCAAACGGGGCCGCGCGCGCACGGCGCACGCAGCGGTACCAGCCAGCGCTTGTGGCACAGCGCAAACATCTGTGCGCGTGCGTTCGCCATCGCCACGGGACCTGGAGGAATGTATAGTCGGGAACGAGGTCTGATGTCGTCACGAGAGCGTGTTCTCGTAGCGTTGTTCCGCCCGGACAGTTAATTAGATTCGCAGCCGTTGCGAAAGTGAAATAATCCGAGTGCAGTAGATTCCTTCGTCAGCGGCGCAGAGGAAAACGACGCATCGTTCGTTGCTGCAACGTTTGGAATGTTGCGGCTTTGAAGAGAAAACACTATTGCGCTATTGGATTTTAATTAGAGCATGGCCGTCTGTTTAAAACATTATCATCAACCAAAATATATATACTTGTAAATGTATTCAATATGTAAGACACACACGTACACGGACGCGCAAGCACATACGCACACCATAATTATTAGACACGTGGCTTAGCAATTCCACTCACTTTCAGTAAGGTGATATCCAACCAATTTTTTATAAGACATGTTCTATTTTTTATGTGCAAATGTAGAGCATTTCTCAATTTGTTTTATAGAACAATACGCAAATTAGAACTGGATCCATTCCTCTATGTCTACAGCACGTTTAACAGCACATAACAAGATTTCTGAGACTAAGAACAACATTATAATTGTCGTGATATTGGCGTCGTAACCTCACGGTCGACGTGTGTGTCCGCCTTCTCGACACACCGTCGTTCGTGAGGTAGATCCCCTACCCCTCCCGTCCGTTACGTAACCGAGAGGGAAGTGTTACGTTCGACATTCCCGGCCCCTGCACTGGCTCCTCGCGTCGACCGGGAGCGAGTTGTCGGAAGTGAGTGCGGCCGATAGATCAGGCTCCGTCCGTGGGCGCTGCGGGCAACTCGCCGTCAAGCTGCGTGTGCAGGAGTCGATGGGGAGCAGAGGGAACGGGATCGGGACGTATGCGGTGGGTGCTTTCTGGCCGCTCGCCGCCGGGGAGGGGAAAGGAATGGGACCAGGCTGGGGCTACAACACAGCAACATGTTGAGGGGAGCGAGGAGTGGCCGACCGACCGACCGACCGACCGACCGACCGACCGACCGACCGACCGACCGACCGACCGACCGACCGACCGACCGACCGACCGACCGACCGACCGACCGACCGACCGACCGACCGACCGACCGACCGACCGACCGACCGACCGACCGACCGACCGACCGACCGACCGACCGACCGACCGACCGACCGACCGACCGACCGACCGACCGACCGACCGACCGACCGACCGAACGAACGACCGACCGAACGAACGACCGACCGACCGACCGACCGACCGACCGACCGACCGACCGACCGACCGACCGACCGACCGAACGAACGAACGAACGAACGACCGAACGAACGAACGAACGAACGAACGACCGAACGAACGAACGACCGAACGACCGAACGAACGAACGAACGAACGAACGAACGAACGAACGAACGAACGAACGAACGAACGAACGAACGAACGAACGAACGAACGAACGAACGAACGAAAGACCGAACGAGCGAACGAACGAACGAACGAACGAACGAACGAACGAACGAACGAACGAACGAACGAACGAACGAACGAACGAACGAACGAACGAACGAACGAACGAACGAACGAACGAACGAACGAACGAACGAACGAACGAACGAACGAACGAACGAACGAACGAACGAACGAACGAACGAACGAACGAACGAACGAACGAACGAACGAACGAACGAACGAACGAACGAACGAACGACCGAACGACCGAACGACTGTATCAGTGACACATCGAGGTGACGGAAATGGGGTATAGGAGCAAGGGGGGTTGGTTACCCACACGTCATAGGTTTCAGTGGTAACATGTAGCGACGTTACACGGTTAAATATTTGGGAAGATCAGAGGAATAAGCCGCCAGGAGGGCGTATTTCTAGCATCTTAAATTATGTGTATAGATCTGTAGAGTAAGAAAAACATGTATATTTGTGTTTAGACATATTTATAAGCACACATTGACATGCATAAATGTGTAACTGGCTGCATCATATATTATGACAGTAGCATGGCTGATGATTTGTGAATGTGTGTGTGTGTGTGTGTGTGTGTGTGCGTGCGTGTGTGCGTGCGTGTGTGTGTGCATTTGCGTGCGCGCGCGCGTGTGTGTATGTGTGCGAGGTGTATGTGTGTGTTGTGTGTGCGTGAATTTGTGTGCGCGTGCGTGTTTGTGCGTGCGTGCGTCATTGTGTATACACAAGGGTGTATACACTTGCGTTGTTTTGGGTGTGCGTGTGCGTGTGCGTGTGCGTGTGTGTGTGTGTGTGTGTGTGTGTGTGCGTGCGTGTGCGTCGTGTGCGTGTGCGTGTGCGCATGCGTATCATCTATATGCGCCATTGGAGATTGTGTTGTTTACATGAATCCTGGTTTATTGTCTTGTCGAAACTAAATAAAGCTTAGTCTCATCGCCTGCTAAGTTACGCGACCTAGCGTTGTATCCAACCCTGGCAGATGATGCAATACTGTTTGGAATCTAGAAGTAATTAGTAGAAAATGCACTACCAATGATCAATCTTATCGAGATGCCCTTCAATTGACCATTTTGCGTGGGTATTCGTACTATAACGACAACACACATTGGCGACTAGGCGAAGAAAACAACAAGATGAAGTAAACATGACTCATCTAGATCTCTATACTACGTAAGAATACTGTATAGGTAACTATTTCACCTAGCTAGGAAGTGCGTGCGTGCGTGCGTGGGTGCGTGTGACCTACATCTGCAATGGGAGCATGGTGTGTTGTACTTAGGACGTACCGTGTGATCAGTCCTACCGGACTCGTTGTCATTAGCGATGTACACTGAGTTGTTGACAGTCCGCTACTTCGCACGCCTTCAAGCGACGGCCGGTTCCGCGGGCAGTCGCGTAAAGTGCTGCCCTCTGCCGTACACACAGGGAACGGGTTCGGCTTGTAATTATAAGCAC
The DNA here is from genome assembly GCA_964017155.1 of Oasisia sp. SBJ-2009. NCBI lineage: Eukaryota > Metazoa > Annelida > Polychaeta > Sabellida > Siboglinidae > Oasisia > Oasisia sp. SBJ-2009. The sequence goes on along the minus strand of OZ024860.1, from coordinate 50,459,450 downwards.
AATAAAACGTTGTGTTATCAGCATAGCTAATAATAGCCGGGGAGGTTTGCTGACTTGGATGTCTTGATAGTGTGAATGTTAGCCACCGCACCTGACTTCACGGAGCTCGGCGGCCTAAGCAACTGGTGTACGTTCTAGAGTCGGTAGAGTTGTTTATACACTGGGTGTTTTGTCTGTAGGGTCTAATTTGTCTGTAGGGTCTAATTTTTCTGTAGGGTCTACTTTGTCTGTAGGGTCTACTTTGCAGAAGGGAAACCGTTATAATAAAACGCAGCAAATAGTGTTGCGATGTCCTTTTTGTGAATCCTCAAACTACGCTATCTTCTCGTTCTTCTTGTTCACTCAAGCGGAACACGTTCGCCTCATAGCGGGGCGAATGCACCCGTCGTATCCTAGTCTCCTGACCCAACCTCCTAACCCAACCTCCTAACCCAACCTCCTAACCCAACCTCCTAACCCAGCCTCCTGGCCCAACCTCCTGGCCCAACCTCCTAACCCAGCCTCCTAACCCAACCTCCTAACCCAACCTCCTAACCCAGCCTCCTGACCCAACCTCCTGACCCAACCTCCTAACCCAACCTCCTGACCCAACCTCCTGACCCAACCTCCTGACCCAACCTCCTGACCCAACCTCCTGACCCAACATCCTGACCCAACCTCCTGACCCAACATCCTGACCCAACCTCCTGACCCAACACCCTGACCCAACCTCCTGACCCAACATCCTGACCCAACCTCCTAACCCAACCTCCTGGTCCAGCCTCCTGGCCCTGGTGTAGTGTAGCAGTTTTCTACGAGCAGATGGTACATCTGGTTACACCCACTTCCACAATCATTATTAGGCCCGGCATTCTACACATCGTTACGAGTATAAACGACGACAACTGGCCTTAGACGAGGACGTGGCATTTCACTGAGGTTATCGCAGGGCGAGGCTCTCTCGTGAAACGCGGTCCTTCACACGAGCAATCCCAGCGTTCCAGGCGTCACCTCGGACGGGCGTTTCCGGTTTTCGCCGAAAAACGTTGCATTCCGGCGTTAATCTACAAGCGATGTGTACTTTGGAAATATGTCCGCAGTGATAATTTATAAGTTTGTTTTCTTGTGGTTTTGTCAGTTTTTCTGTGATCTCTCAGCGTGTGTAAATTATTCCTGCCTTGCGGTTCTGACGTGTGGAAAATGTTGTACACCACTACCAAATAGTATTTTAATTTGCAGAAACGTGTTTATGATCTCATAATAACCAAGGATATTCGTATGCCTGCGTAGTGACTAAATACGACTTGTTTATATATTTGTAAGCCGTTTTCACATGAGTTGTATGCATTGTGGTTGTTTACGTCTAGCTATTTACACACGGAAATGTGCACTTGTTTTCACCTTTTTCCATCGCTTGGCACAACAGTTTGTCGACATTAACATATGTTTCGTGTATTCAGTGAATTCTAATCCCATGGCGTAGAAATCTATTCCATCACCGACATTGTTGACAAAACGTGAGAGAGGTCATGAGCGTATATTTGTTGTTGGAGTGTGCTTCTTTTTTGTATTTACTTTTTATTGTGCAACTGTGTTATACCCTATAAATTACATCTATTATAAGGTACTGTAGCGAAAATCCGAATATGTTTGAACGAAACACGTTTAATTTATACAGTAGAACATTATTATAATGTAACAAAACTAGCTGGTACACTTGTTTTAAGCAAACACTATCTAACACGTAACCGGATGCTTAACAAAACATCCAGCAAAAGCGATTAAAAATGGCTGCCCAAACACATGCATTTCGCGGTATATTTGTAAAAAATCAAGTTTCAGATGATTTTCTTTATGATAAAACTGTGTCGCTACTCAATACCAGATTAAAATGTTAAAGATATGCTGCCAATAAAATTGCTTCTAATAAACCCTGGATCTATGAAGGTTGTATCCAATGGAAATACTTACACACCCTACGGGAAGTAAGCATAGCTGTTGTGTAGCATACCGGAAGTTCTTGGAAATTTGGTCGGGCCGCGTTGGTTTCATCAGTACCACAAGTAGGCCAAAGTACAGTCGAGTCAGCAAATTACCTTGACTCTTGAATCCTACTTTAAGTCCCCTTCACTGTGTTTCCATTATAACAGTCCTTAGTATAAAAATAAACAAATATATGTTCTTATTACACTACTGCAATGTGTTAATGTGGTTCAACGGAATAAGCATTTTAGAAAACTCACTAAACACACTACTAATGTCCATGCTTCCCAGAGAACTAAGATTCGACTGAACAGGTTTGCCAGCGAGTAAAGCATATAAAGCACTTTGAGCAGTCCTGCGGATTGGACACTACGCCACGCTGGTAAAGTAATTTCAGATAATTAACCACAGCTTAAAAGTTCCGCCATCTTGAATTTCTGCGGTTGCCGCAAGGTGTCTTCTTGGGCACGTTTACTACACTACACACGTCGCAGCAAGAATCTGTGGTACAGAAATCAGCGTTTTGTATTGTACTCTCATGGTCGGTGATACTCTGCCTGAACGACGCGAGTACCTGCAGCAACAGGCAGTCACTAGTAACATTCTTCTTATTGAGGTCAAGGTCTGTCTCCACTGAAGCAGAAGGTGGCGGGAGACAACACGTAAAAAGCAGCTGTGTTTGTCGGCTTCTGCCTGCACAGTCGGCCGGCGCAGCTGCGTGGTGCAACATTGCGATATCGTAAACCATCGTGGCATAATTGAGCCATACATCAGCGTGTGTAAATACCGGCCGTGTGAGAGGCGAAACATCGGCGTTCCAATGACTTCTCGCACCGACGGAGAAGACGTCAGCAAGACATAGCATCTTAGCAACCGGGGAATATTGTTCACTTATAATAATAATAATAATATTAATAATATTAATAATAATTATTATTATACTACTACTACTACTACTACTACTACTACTACTACTACTACTACTACTACTACTACTACTACTACTACTACTACTACTACTACTACTGCTACTACTACTATTATTATTACTATTATTATAATTATTATTATAATACTAAATAACTTTGATGGCGCCAGTATCCTCAAAATCATCTGAGCTCAGTGGCGCAACAAAACCAGTGGATTAAACATTATCGTAGTCAAGGGTAGTGCAAAAGTCTTCATCAACTGGATTGCACGATTGCGCCAGGAATTTTGGGAGGATAGGCGAAATTAAACAGGTAGGTTTTTAAGTGACGGCGAAATATAACAATATGTCATGCTCATTTAATCTTGTCAGATAGAGTATTCCACAGAGTAGGCGCGGCGACTGAGAAAGTTCGAGTTCCGGTCTTTGTCTTGACTCTGGGAGCTGCAAGTAAATTTGAGCTTGACGACCGGAGGTGTCTGTGTTGTCTTACTCGTGATCACACAGAGCAAATATGGAGATTGTTTCGATGAAAGAGTTTCGTAGGTGATTCTGCTTATCTCTAAAATGACGCGGAATCGCACGGGGAGCCAATGCAGTGAGTGTAGGAGTGAACACTGAGCGAGAGAAACGAGGAGACTTGGATATTACCCTTGCCAAACAATTCTGGATCTGTTGAAGTTTAGCAATGTCTTTATTGATAATATTGTGAAGGAAGGATTTATTGTAATCGAGTCTATTATTAACAAGAGCTGTTGCGATAGTTTTAGCGACTTAAAGAGACATATACTGACGAATGCGGCGAAGATCGCGGATATGATAGAAACAGCAACGACACGTTTCAGAGATATGTTGTCTAAAGTTGAGATGTGAACCCGAGTATCATCTGCGTAAAAATGGTAATCCAGTTTATGGCTTCGGATTACAGCGCCGAGTGGTGTAGTGTAGGAGGAGCCAAGGCCCCAGAACAGTACCCCGGGGAATTCCACATGAAGTTGGTAGTGCGCTCAAAAAACTGTTTTGTTTATCTTTACAGTTTGAAGTTAACCTGTTAAGTATGATGAAAATTAAATCAGAGCTGTGCCGGATATACCGTACCAGATAGATAAAAGTTCGATAAACGTATTGTGATCAATGGTATCAAGGCGGCAGGGGCGTCGATCCGGTTTTAAAAGTGTGGGGGGGGGGACGGAGGACCAATTTATATACACATATATGTATGCATAATATATATATATATATATATATATATATATATATATATATATATATATATATATATATATATATATATATATATATATATATATATATCATATAATATATAGTATAATATGTCACATATATTATATATATATATATATATTTATATATATCATATATTATAATATGTCATATATATATATTATATATATATATATATATATATATATATATATATATATATATATATAATATATATGACCTGAAATACACATAAGTATTTTTTTTTAATATAAAACATAATTCATTGTTGGTCTAGTGTTAATTCTATACTAAAAAGCCTTTATGTTATGCTATTTATAACAGTTATGTTTGCAACATATATTTGAAGAGGGGTCATGACCTACCCCAATCACTGAACATTTGGGGGTAGACTTTGGACCCAACACTGCTTGCCTGATTCATAGAGTGACAAGATGCAGAGCTTACATGGGTGCCTGTGTAGGACTTCCCAATCCCACCGTTTGGCAAAGAAATTTGTCATCACTAAAATGAGATCAAATTACACAAAGTGCATAAATCCTCTGGTTCCGCCGTAGGCGACATAAATATCCACCAGGGCGACCAGGCTGCAATCCAAGGGGTGACAGGGCAAACCAAAAATAATAATCTATTATGAGCTTGATGGCTATATATCAATACAAGGGTGCAAAATGACAGAGCCCGGCAAGATGAATATTTACTGGACTTAGATCAAGTTGCGGGCTGCCGCCAACCAGGCAATTTATTTTATTATTAATTTTACTACTAGACAGATGTAGGGTTTAAATTAAGAGAGGGGAGTGATCAGTCTCGCTATATATGCCTATAAATTTGTTTTATGAACTGAAAAAGTATGAGGACATTTCCTATGCTGACGCCCTCAGGCCGTGGGGTGGTCAGCGTCCCCCTCTTCCCCTACTGATCGACGCCCATGCTGTGCCTGTATAGAACTTCCCAATCCAACATTTTTGCAAAGAAATTTGTCATCACTCAAGTGGGAATAGGTTACACAAAGTGCAGGAATCCGTCACTTCTGTCGTAGGCGATAAGCATCAAGCAAGCGAGGGGTGAAAGTGCAACACAAATTTCATCATTTAAAATGTGCTTGATGGCTAGAGCCTATTAATTATATCAACACAAGGTTGATAGAGCCCGGCAGCGGCTTACATTTTCCCGGTAGTTATAAACTTTCCGATTGGCCTTTTTGCGTATGCACAGATTTAAAATCATCAGTGTGCAGCGAAATAACAAAGGATTTTTGGTAGAAATGCCACGGGCTGTTCGATAACTCTCCTGTGATGACTACTATGAAGAGTTGTCAAAAATGTCGTTCAATACATTAAAATATTACGTTTGTTTAAATAACAATGTTTTAGCAAAACATGCGTCAAAACTGGTTTGCCTTGTATTAGTTTGCGATAAATAGCTTTACTGAACTTTATATCGCGAGTTTATTGTCTAGCTAGTCCTATGTAGCGGCTTTTAAGATAGAGGAGTGTTGAGTCAGGCTCTATGCCTCGCAATTTTTCTGACCTGAAAAGTGGGGGGGGGGGGGGGACAATTCCTATGCTGTCCCCCCACCCTGAAAAGTGGGGGGGGGGGGGACGCGTCCCCCCCCCCCCCGTCCCCCACCGATCGACGCCCGTGCAAGGCGGCAGACAAATCAATCAAGATGAGAGCTGTTACTTTGCCTTGATCAATGTTAAGTGTAATGTCATTGTGTACTTTAGGAGAGAAGTCTATGTAGAATGACATTTTTTGTAAACTGACTGTTGCACATTGGACAAGTGATTTGAGCCAATATGACATCTGAGGCGACAAGTATTTTAGAAATAGAGCTAAGATTATAAATTGGTCTATAATGTTTGAGATCATCTTATGAAAGGGAAGCTTTTTTGTGAACAGGATCATCTGGAGATTGACCTGAACCCAGTGATAAATGTATTATGTTTGTTATTGTGCCAAGTAGTTGGGAATGGCTCTAGATCACATGACTTATTTGGTGATGACATTATCAGTTTCCTCACGTCATCAACTGTGGCTGGCTCAACAAATTAAGTAGAGAATTCACTTGTGGTGAGACGACATTGACCACATTCACAGCACTTGGGGTGTGACTTCGGAAGAAGAACGGATTAGAGTGATTTTATTCTTGAAATGATTTGAGGAGTCACACGGATAATTAATTGCCCCGTGATTGGGTAGACTATCGGAGTTATTTGATATAATATCGGTTGTTTGAGTTGTCGTTCGCTTTGCTGTGTGCATTTTACACAACAATTATGTACATTTGTTTTACGTGTACGTAGCAAATGTTGTTAGTGTTTAAATTAGTATGTCATATGCATATGGAAACCATGACAGTGCACGAGAATGTATCTATTTCAAAACACTGACGTTGATAAACACTACGGTAGTGTGTTGAACGTAGTCGAAACACTCAGAAGAATTTTGAAATTAATTTGGACACAGAGATTGCACAATTAATTTCCCGATGGGCAGCGTTTTTAACGTTTTTAACGTTTTTTGATTTCCTGATTTTACGTTTCTCGTACTATTTGTTTTGAACATTTCGAAGGTGATTTTGATCCCCCCATGCTATGTCAAATTCGTTTAGATATTTACACAAACTGCAGAGTGCTAATCCTATTCGGAATGACCTTTTGTATCGTGGAATTATAATATTAAATGTGTTACGGTAAATGAAATACATAAAATATGTATCAAAAGTAATAGTGATAAATCACTTTTTAGCAGTAAATACTTGAAGACTTGAAGATTGGCGGATGAATAATATGGTCTGACACCAGTAAAAAATTACCGCTACATTTCAACATCATGCTGAAGTTTGAGTTGACACGACTGGCGCCAGAAAGGAACTGCATGTGTTGTGGCGGAGCCGTCACGAAACATCCACTACACGGACGAACCGTGTCATCGGAAGACGCGGGAGGGTGCTGTCGACTAAGTTTGCTGCGATATTAAAAGTGTTAACCTCACAAGAAACCTAGAGTTACAGCGCCCCTACCTTGGGTTTATTTGAAACCCTAGAGTTGCACCCAACACCCGTAGACACTCAGCGAAATCCTGGATTTGCATCGCCTTTGCAGCCCCTTCAGGGTTATATGTAATGGCGGACAAATGCTAATGCCAATGACTGCTGCCCTATACCATTCCCCTCTGACGCCTCCTGTTGACACCCTGATCTACGGTAGATTTACTCTGAGACCACCGCCCCTCCCCGCCCCGCTTGGCCAGCCACCGTCCACCGGCAAATAGCGGTTCAAAGGGCCGCTAACAAGATCGTGTCATTTCACCAAAACCCGCTGATTAATGGCCGCCCGCTGCCAGGGCGCCACGTTCAAAGTTGACGTGCTTTTATCTTCCCTGGCTAGAGTTCGCACACTCCACGCCGCCCTCTCGGGGAGAGGGAGGAGGACGCGGCTAATCGGGAACAGGGACTAGATGTAGTTCGCAAATAGTTGCGTTGGTGTTTCCGTTTTCCTTTTTCCCGTCCTTCTTTTCCACCACCAATACTATGTCCACTTCTCATTTACAAATCGTTTCTTACCCACGTGACCCTCCACCGAGAGCCGGGCGTTACGTTGTACTTGCATGTATTGTGCTCATTTAATTCGTCATTAACTGACATATTGTAATAATTATTCAGGAATACTTGGAAATCAAAGGTGATTTTTCAATCAAAAGGTGGAGTTTTAAATCGTGACACATCCTCCACACGACGCTCCGGACAGACCAAACAACCTCCACTCGACGCTCCAGACAGACCAAACATCCTCCATATGACGCTCCAGACAGACCAAACATCTTCCACACTACGCTCCAGACAGACCAAACATCTTCCACACTACGCTCCAGACAGACCAAACATCATCCACATGACGCTCCAGACAGACCAAACATCTTCCACACTACGCTCCAGACAGACCAAACATCATCCACACTACGCTCCAGACAGACCAAACATCATCCACATGACGCCACGAAGACAGCTAAGAAGGCAGCCCCTGTAGTTTCCGAGCTACGGGGAACTGACTGATCCAGAACCGTGGAGTGTTTTGTCTGATAGTGACACTGAGCTACGAGAACCACTTGATAATGAAATCAACTTGTTATACAATTTGCGTAAGTTGTACTGATATTGCACACATCTGTTCGCGTTTGCGCTCTATACTACAGATGTGTGCTTCCACATATAAGTTATCCCCCTTCTGCCGATACTTCTGTACTGGACCATTATTACATACGTATTAGTTTCATTTCGACGCCAGTCTACTTTATTTCGCAAGCCTTACAATCACAAAATCACAACACCGGTTTGCGACGATGAGAAAATCATGCATATTGTATTCACGTATACGATCTGGAAGTGCAGCAAATCACCGAAACTAGATACCCTCTAATATGTTCTGATGACCAGTGCGAGACTCTTGTAAACACGACGCCAAGAACGCACAGAGAGGCGAGGCCGAGAACTCCGCACGTGTTATTTGGCGTATAAACCCCGGCTAACGTCAGCGCGTGTACAATGTTTGGTCGCGTGCCGCCATCTGGCGAATGACACGGAACAATGTTCTAGTTGTGGATGTCGTGTTTGCTTAAAATAACAGTGGCAGGATTGCTGGTCTGAGTTGTTCTGGGATATGACTGCGGATTTATCCATTTTACCGGACACACTAGCATAAGCATACATAAGCCTACGTCTAACTGCCAAAGTGATTAAAAATGATACACAGTAACGGCGTATTTGCCATTTTGTCAGATTACTTTAGATATTTTCAACAAACAGTTTTATTCTCTCTCGTCTGCCTTGTGACATGTATTGTAATACAGTTAACTTACTTAATACTTAGATTTATTTGTCTGCCTTGTGACATACATTGTAATACAGTTTACTTACTTACCTTATTTGTCTGAATTGTGACATGTATTGTAATACAGTTAACCAACTTATTTAATACTTAGACTTATTTGTCTGACCTACATTGTAATAGTTTACTTACTTAATATCTAGACCTGTTTGCTCGTTATGACCAAAGACCACCGATCAGTCTTCAACTATTTTCGGTGTGATGCCATTTTCCCGATTCCTCTCTCGATGTAACCCAACTGCTTTCTTTCACACCCAGTTGCAATGTCTCCGTCAGGTGTTCGTTGGCCTTCCTCTTCGTCTCTTCCCTGGGGGGATACCACGTGAATGCTTGTCAGGGGATGTTTGTTGCCAGTTTACTCAGTATATATCCTATCTACCTCCATTCTCTCTTCATTAATTCTTTTTATATTGGTTGTTGTTTGGTCAATTTCCACCTTTAATACTTTGTAATTAATAATATTAAATGTTGTTCCTCATTCACTTAATTTGGTTGTATTTGATGTTCATACAAAAGCAGTTGTACCGATTTTCTAACATTCTTGGTACGTTTCTTTCCGCAGCCAACTTTTCCTCACATTGCCCGCCATGTTATGTCCGCTCAATCACGTGACTGTTTTCGTAAATGCCTTACTATTTATTATTGTTGGACATACTTAAGAAGAGTTAATTTTTGTGCAAACTATTTATATTTGACATATCAAATACGTGTGTTATTATCTTATAGTTCTATTGTAGCCTTTCGTGTAAGCATAACACACCAACTTCTTCTTTACAAGTAACGCATGACATCATCGTACATGTAGGACTCTTCGTAATTTCCGTAGTCCCGATTCAGGGTAGTTTGGGCCTTTCTGAAAAAAGGTGACATCTTTTATATGGCTTGTTTGATTGGACAGTTGGACTCTTGTCTATTATTTGATAGCCTGTCCGTGTACATAGTTTCCACCTGTCTAAAGGCTTGTTCCACGTCCCTTTGGATTGTGCCTAGTTCGGATTATTCGACGTTCAACTGTGGGTGGTTCGGGGGCAAACTTTGCTCAGCAACAATCCTCCGATTGTCATCAATCCGACAGAGGAGCGTTTTTGACGAGCTTCACGGGATGCAATATGAAGTTTTTGTTCCATCCTAGAGTTAGTAGACCACCCTCTCTGGTGCAGCTCTTGCACAGCTCTTCGTTTTCGGACTAATGTGTTTTGTTTGGATTATATTTACGTGAGATAATTTTTTAGATCGTTGGATAATTTGTGGTCACACGCCGCGGTTTTATCCAGCTGCGTATCAATTAGGCGTTGGTCGAAAAGTCAGGATCTGTTTCCAGTTGTGTCACTTGTGTGTCGACTCGTCTAAACACACACATTCCGCCGGCGACACGTCCGTTTCCCAAACATATAAAACAAAAACAAACATTTGTGCATCGCCGTCTGAATGAGACCCGGGTGTCTGGCCGACAGATCGAGGCGCGCACGAATACGGACTGACCCGGTTGAAAGCACATATCGAGTTTCTAATAAACTGTTGAAATCACGCGCAGTCGGCGGATTAAAATACAACGGAAATGCGACGTGCATGAGACGTTATGACGGAGACGTTCAGCGGTTCATAAACAAACGGGTCGTCCATTGTCGCTAGGGCTAATGCGTCATTTTTATGCGAGTTCAACGCCCGGCCGGACGGTACATTCGATGTAAACCGAATCTACATTCGGTAATCGACAGCCGAATACCACGTCCAACTTGTCAGGGACGGGTTGGCCGGTTGCCGTGACAGACAGTGGCGTTCTGTGAGCAACGGGGACAGGTTACGACGACCGTAACGCAATATGTTTGCATAATGAACTCGCATTGTCGTCGCCATTGAGTTGGTCGCAGCCAGGCGGCATTACTGATTAACTCTGTTGATATGTCAGGGACCGACGCCACTCTAGAGGTATTGCGAGCCGGGAGAATGCGAGACCGCCTCGACATAACGAAATATGTGTGCCTGCGTGCGAGCGCGCGCGCGTGTGTGTGTGTGCGTATGTACGTGTGTATGCTCGCATGTATATGTAAGTGCGTGCGTGTGCGTTAGTGCGCGTTTTACACAAACGTCCAATTGCTAGACGCGTCTGGACACTGCCGTATCTTGCGCCGTCGTTGCCTTCTTCTTTCCTAACTCTCTCGCTGTCGCTCTCTCCTCCAGTACCTCCTCCAGTACCTCTTCCAGTACCTCCTCCATTACTTCCTCCAGTACCTCCTCCAGTACCTCCTCCAGTACCTCCTCCAATACCTCCTCCAGTACCTCCTCCAGTACCTCCCCCAGTACCTCCTCCAGTACCTCCTCCAGTACCTCCTCCAGTACCTCCTCCAGTACTTCCTCCAGTACTTCCTCCAGTATTTCCTCCAATACCTCCTCCAGTACCTCCTCCAGTACCTCCTCCAGTACCTCCTCCAGTACGTCCTCCAGTACTTCCTCCAGTATCTCCTCCAGTACCTCCCCCAGTACCTCCTCCAGTACCTCCTCCAGTACCTCCTCCAGTACCTCCTCCAGTACTTCCTCCAGTATTTCCTCCAATACCTCCTCCAGTACCTCCTCCAGTACCTCCTCCAGTACCTCCTCCAGTACCTCCTCCAGTACTTCCTCCAGTACTTCCTCCAGTACCTCCTCCAGTACCCCCTCCAGTACCTCCTCCAGTACCTCCCCCAGTACCTCCTCCAGTACCTCCTCCAGTACCTCCTCCAGTACCTCCTCCAGTACTTCCTCCAGTACCTCCTCCAGTACCTCCTCCAGTACCTCCTCCAGTACCTCCTCCAGTACTTCCTCCAGTATTTCCTCCAATACCTCCTCCAGTACCTCCTCCAGTACCTCCTCCAGTACTTCCTCCATTACTTCCTCCAGTACTTCCTCCAGTACCTCCTCCAGTACCTCCTCCAGTACCTCCTCCAGTACCTCCTCCAGTACCTCCTCCAGTACTTCCTCCAGTACTTCCTCCAGTACCTCCTCCAGTACCTCCTCCAGTACTTCCTCCAGTACTTCCTCCAGTACCTCCTCCAGTACCTCCTCCAGTACCTCCTCCAGTACCTCCTCCAGTACTTCCTCCAGCACCTCCTCCAATACCTCCTGCAGTACCTCCTCCAGTACCTCCTCTAGTACCTCCTCTAGTACCTCCTCCAGTACCTCCTCCAGTACCTCCTCCAGTACCTCCCCAGTACCTCATCCAGTAACCCCTCCAGTACCCCCTCCAGTACCCCCTCCAGTACCTCCTCCAGTACCTCCTCCAGTACCTCCTCCAGTACCTCCTCCAGTACCCCCTCCAGTACCCCCTCCAGTACCTCCTCCAGTACCTCCTCCAGTACCTCCTCCAGTACCTCCTCCAGTACCCCCTCCAGTACCTCCTCCAGTACCTCCTCCAGTACCTCCTCCAGTACCCGGCGGCTGGGAATGCGTGCGGTCGTCCAGTCAAGTTCTCGCCCTGGCGTCGTCGTTTGCGTAATTGTGTTGATTCATGCCGAATGCACTGTTAAGTAAACTGTTAAGTCAACACGCGCCTCCCGTTAAGCCCCGTCCTTGAGTGTACCACACCGCGCGTGGCGGCGTAAAAAGAGCGGCGAGAGATAGCTACCTTCATTGGCAGTCCGTTATGTGAGCGGCCGTATCACGCGGCGTATCATCGCAGGCGGAGAATGATTACGTAATTATTCCACTGACATGTTGTCGTTTCAACGAGCGGCCGGCGGGGGGCGGGCATAAAAAGACACCCACGAGTAGATGATTGTTGAGTGCCGCGACGATACGAGCTCTCCAGCAGGCGGAGGCAATTTACTCGCAAACAAATTTGGCAGTTAATGTAAAAAGTGATAAGTGGATGCGACATTTGATCCGGTGGTCTGTACCCGCAGGCAAGCGATACGGGAAACATACGTATCGTAGGTACTGATAGCGTGCGATAAAGTGTTCTTTTCATGTTCTATTATTGACGTTGCGCCGTCGATTGTGGCTGCACAGAACGCGTCGTTATTGAGTCGTGTCGTTGGCGTCGCGAGGGTTCGTTGTCGTTAATACGAGCGTGCTGCGATACGATAAGAAACACCGGAATTTGTGGGTTGATGTGGTGATAACGTCTCGACCCGACCACATTAGATTCTAGTTTAGATATTGGTTTGATCTACGTGTATTTTGATCGATAAACGCACGAGTCTTGCTGCGATTTCCTCGTTTTCTGTTCGCTGTACGCAATGCTTTCTCCTCGTATTCGAGGGATACAACGCCGCAGTTAATGCGACATCAATGGCGCGAACATAAGTCAGTATTACGGAGTCGCTAAAACTCGTCGAAATGCTCTCTCTTTTTCTCCTACCCGCCTCACATAAGCGCTGCCTCTACGCGGGTCGCGGCTCCGCGGTGACGTCACCGGCGTGCTCGGTCAATCGGATGCGTTGCAGCCGCCGTCAGCCCCGCCCTCGGCCGCCTGGCCCCGCCCCGCGGCACGGGGCATTGCGACGCATTGTGACGGCCGCGCGCGGACAAAGGCGCCGATTGTTTGACAGAGAGTAGCCGAGCGGCCCAGTAGCGGCCGAACAACCAGCGCACCTACGACTAGGTTCCTCGTCGCGTCACGCCTCGCCACGCACGAGTAACCACGAGTGTTTGTGAATCAATGCAGGTCGCCCGCGCGCTGAGCTCTCAGCGGTGCGAGCGTACGTAGCAGGCAGCACTCTGTGGGTCAGTGTGAGTTTGCGCCGTGCCCGACGAGTGAGCACTTCTGAGTCCGCGCGCCAACATGGATAGCCGCCTTGATGACATCGTTGTTTGTCGCGTGTAGCGAGCGATCTCATCCGATCTCGTCGTGAGGAGAGTACAGCAGTGATCTGTCCGAGTGAGTGAGTATGACCATGATCTGGACGTCGCGGCGTCGTCAGTGGTAGTCAGTAACAGACCCCGGTGGGTTCCGGCGAGTTCGGCCGTCGACCGGGTCGGACGGAGTACGTAACATGAAGATAGTCGCCCGCGCCGGTCAGGACTCAGCGCCCACGTGTGCCGTACACCTCGGCAGCATGTCCTTCCTGCCGGACGCCGGACGCCGTGACGTCATCTGGAGCGACGAGACGTTCAACACGCTGAAGCCATCGCACTCGCTCGACAAGTACAACAACAACACCATCCACCGGGGCAGTCCGGTAGATGGCGCGTCGACGCGGTGTCGTCGACTCAACAACGATTGCCGGAGTTACTGCGGGGCGGGTACCCCTGGTCAGGGCAGCCCTGGTCAAGGTACCCCGTCACGGTCGTGGCAACCGACCCAGCCCGTCGGGGCAGCGCCCGTCTCCAATGGGTTCGGTGTGTGCGCCCGTAAGCTGCTTCACGACGGGTCTCGCAGCGACCAAGTGTTCCACGCCCGGCGTGTCATCGTGCACCAGTCCCAATCGGAACCCCGGCTCCCGTGCGCCCGGCGTCTGTACCCCCCGCACAACGGCGCCACCCCTCCCCCGTGTAACGGCCAGGTGCCGACCTCACCCCCGCCCCCAACCATCCTCAATCTCCCCTCCACCCCTCATCGGAAACACCACAGCAAACCGTCGGTGACGAGTCCGACGCGACTCCACACGATCTCGGAGAACCTCGGACTGATCTTCAAACCGCTGAAACGGCGGAAGACGAAGTCCGAGGACGGGATCTTGACGGGGCGCAGCAGCTCCATCCCCAGCCACCTCGACGACCTGAACGACTCGGACAGTGACGATGACGACTACGGCTTCCGTAGCCCGCTGCACGCGTCGCTACCTGTGTCCTCTCTGTCCCCAGCTATGCAAAAGGCCAAGGCGACGTCGTCCACGACAGCCGCGCAGAAGATCCTCCCGAAGAAATGGCGGAAATCGTCGTCGAACAAAACCGGAAAGTCGACGCCATGCCTTTGGCGACCAGAGGTAAGGCCCTTCTCACTCTCAACCTGTGTGTGTATATGTATGTGTACTACAGTGTAGACATAGTAAGGTGTTGTTTTACAGGGTTCCGCTGCCTCTTTTGATGACTCGTTTGAATCGTATGCCTCTTTTAATAATCTCTGTGTATGTCTTCACGGTTCACTGACTTCGCCCCCCCCCCCCTTGAAACATTGCCAAGTGCATCAGAGTCAATTACCGTAAAATACGCCCGATTAAAGCGCTACGTACGACTTCAAACACGCCGCTTGCTTGCCAAGTTACACAGCTCAATTATCCTATACATAATGTATGTGTGTATCTAAAAACATCAACACTACGACAGCACGGAGTCGGTGTGACTATATGAAACTTCGTAGAAACTGACTGGAGTATACACTCGTAAAATAAACACCTGTGAACTGTATTGCATTTTGTGAAGCGACTCACGACTCGACTACTGCGAGCCGAGTAGCCCGCTGTTCTTAGGCCGTGTTAGTCTGGTTTATCTACACAATAGACTCGCTTAATATTCGCGAAGCAAAGGTCGAACACGCCGCCTACAACAGAACGTAAACATACACTCGACTATATCACTGTATAATGACGTTCGCTCAGTCGTGTGTACACAAAGGCAGGGCCGTGAGTGGCTTACATGTATTCAACTCAATTTTCCACAATCGTGTATATGCGTCTTCACGTGTAGTCCACACAGCTCTCGTCACGGTAACTTGCCTCCTATACGAGACTGGAGTTGTACCGTAGGCGAGACGCACGGATCCCTTCCGTAATCATTTTGATATCATTTATACCATGGCCCATTTCATGTTGTCGCTACATGCATTTACAGAAAGCCCGCACAACGATATCGTATTGTGAAACGATAACCAATTTTTAGACAATCGCGACATATCGTGCGTGTATATCGTGTTTGTTTACACACGAATTGTTTATATAACGAGATCTCGCATCCGTAAGTGTGTCCCCATTTGCACAGTGAACCAACGGACGTTCATCTATCCTTTATTATATTTATTTATAATAAAATTATATTATTCTTATTAGCACAGTAAGTATTGTTGAAGGTGTATTTCCCCCGCACCATTTGCGTTAATAATTCAGAAACAGCAATTTCAGATTATATTTCGCGATACGTAAACACAAAGTTCCGTTCATAAAACAATTCCCCTCAGACTCCGGGTTGCGGTACGGACCACCCCTTTACCGTAAAGTCTACCGTCAGCACTCGACGTCGAACGTGTATGACGTACGACGCTCGAGGCATACACCACGTGACCACCTGTGTATTCTACCAGGAGGGAAAGGAATGTGGAGCGGAAGCGTTATGTAACGGCTGTGTTCGTGGTTGTGTAATTCGGAATGTCAACCTCGTCGGTTGTGTATTAATTCCCGCCGGGGTCTGTCTGAGAGACGGACACGTTGTGACTACGTTGTGGCTACGTTGTTATTTCGGTCATTTAATACTTTAACTGTGCTGACAGTGGGGAAACTAACTTTGGCCGAACGTGGAACGAGGGATTTGTATATAGAAGAGAGACATGGTCTAGATAAATGGGGGGAGTCGAAATAGTTCGAATTATTGAACAACTGGAACCGTTGTAAGCCCAGAGACGAACAAGATATTTCGTTTACATTGCAACAACTAGAGGGGTTACTGCATGTGTAGTATACAACAGATCAGAGGCGTGTTTAAGGGGGGGGGGGGGCATTAGCTCCACGCGCCATGATGATATATTTTAATAATGTATTGCACTAGTCTACATGGCAACCCCAATCACACTCTTACATGTGTGGACATCATGCCGTCCCTCTTCCGACCTCCCAGATACGCCAGTGAAACAGATCAAATCAACAATCAACACGTTTGATCAATGCTACAAGTAAAACCCCAGACGCTGTGTCCGACTTTCCCTCTCTTGTCCGCCTTCTAGACTGTCCCTCCATCCGCTTGTCTCCAGTAGCCCGAGGGCTGGGGTAAAGTGCCGTGCAAACGTAGCAACTATCTGCTAAGTGCACCGACCAGGAGGCAGCCGCATGTTTACGTTCGCCAGATTGACTATGCCAGGGTCGGCGCGAGTTGGCGACCGGCGCAGATCAAGAGGTCTTTATTACGACATCGTTTACAGCTGCATCAGATTATACCCGCCGCCACACTATGTACGTGTACGGAATAGTATAACCAGAGGTAGAACGTTGGTATTTATTTTACTAGACAGCGGGACTAGTAAAGTCAAAAGTCATTAGTCCGCCAAAAGGTTTACTAGTCCGGCAAAATAAACAAAAAATTAAGCCATTATTAACGGTGTACGGTTCAGCACTCACGCGTACGCACACACACGCACGCGCGCGCGCACGCACGCACGCACGCACACACACACACACACACACACACACACACACACACACACGTTCTTTACGCCCCACCACTAGTTAGCTAGCACCGAGCGACCGGTGACGTCGCCATCTCTCACGTTGACGCTGACAACGTGTAATAAAAAGCGTGCGTTCCGGATCATATTTATACCAGTCTCGTGGCGAGAAATTATGATTGATGCGCGCCGAAATAACCCGACAATATACGGCCCGGTGAATTGACGACACGCGCACGATTAATGCGTTGCCGGATCGGAATGCAAAGCGAGGCCGAGTCCGAGTGAACGTTGTACGCCACTCAGTGACTCTGTCCGCACTTAACCTCCTGGTTATATGACATGTTTGTTTGTACCAGCGCTAGCCATGTATGGCGCAAACAATGTGTAATTGCATACCGCGCAGTGTCGATAAGTTGACGAATTGCTGGTCCGTTATGACGAAGACATATCACTGGCCCACGGGTCGAGGTGACGTCGTTGAGTTCCCGTCACACCAGTGACACCGCTGTCACATCGTCAACGACAGGGTCCCGAAAACGGTACCTGCAAAAAACCACTATCCGCTTCTCGATCACGATAAACGGTTTACAAAAATTGTGTTGGTATTAAATAAAAAAATATCCGTTGCCTTTAAAGTGTTACCAACTCGTCGCTGAAGTACGTATACAATTGTAGAAAATGTTATAGTTATACTTATCAGTAGTGGGTTGTAACGTGGCCAAGTAACGGCGATGTAACTAACATCTTATCGTCACCATCTAAAGTTAGCTCATTGTGGATTTAACAAAGTTCTGAGTCAGTCCCGCTCGACAACACGACCCACGTTAAACAAGTTCAGTCACGGATACCATTGCTGGATTTCAGCCGCATTAATGAGCAGTTATCGGGCTTGAAACCGTGAGACAGGGGGCGTTAGGAAACATTAGATGTTATCGCATTCGATTATCGTGTATCGTCCCCGCTGTCACGAGTGTACTGTCTCCTCACGTTACCCGACGCATAAAATCCAACAACTACTTTCGAAGTCGGTGAAGTGTAACACTGTGAAAGTTTAGACAGTTATGCGTCATACGAAAGTCACGTGACCGGAACACGATTCACAAATCTCACCACGCGTCTGATTAAAAGCACCTACAAGTTGTTGTAAACCAGTTATAAGAATATTCCAAAACAAAATCATAATTACACAACTAGCAATGTTCTACTTACTTCTACGTTTCAACCACCATCGTGAAATTTGTTTGGAATAATATACTGCCAACTTGATGAGCATTTTCACGAACAGTTATAAGAATAACTTAAATTCACACTAAATTATGTTGTATTTAAAAATATTGTATTTTATTATTCAAGTAGTCAACATACGATAAAAGATAAATTAACGTTATTGTAACGTATCTAATATTTTCTAATACATGGTTATCATATTCGGTCTAAGTTATCACACGGTTATAAATTTGCCAGTTCCTAAGAGAGATATAAATTAGACGTATTGCGTCATCTTCCAACAGACAACTGGGCTACGGTCGCACTGACCGGCCAAACGTAATGAAATGATACACATCTACCCGCCAGCCCACGGGCTACGTGAGCCCGCTGCTGCTAACCGGAAATGTGGCATAAATTACGCCGCAAGTTGTGGTCTCGAGTTTAATTACATGTTGTCTAGCGCACGCATTCCGCAGGTAATGGGCGCCGAGTCGCTAAACAGTATCGACTGCTACAGTTCGCTCCCCGCGGTTTTTATAAGCTCAACACATTAGTCGCTTGTTGAATCCGGATTAAATAACACGGTCGAAAAGTCCCGGTAGCCGAGTCCGCGCTCGCTGCGCCACCTGGTGCTAGTGATGTTAAGCATTCAGCATCGAAAACCGCACCACATCGATAGGTCGGATACCAAGATCGCCTGTATTAGAGCGGGGTGAATCCCCGTGGAAAGTGGACCTCTGTAACATGCAATTTTAGCAAATATTTAAGCTATTATTACTCGGGAAAACGTCCAGCTTCGTTGTGGTTGTAAGACAAGGAGGTTGACTTCGGGAAACTACGCTCGTAGAAGTACGTGGTTTCCCGAAATCATCGTACTAGACGTTTAACAAACATCTCTTAAAACTGAGTAGTGTTACTTAACGTAAGGGTATTTTCTAAGTTGTTTAAGGCAAGTTACATAAACGGATTGGCGAACGAGTTTCGTAGGCCGGGATAACTTATAATTAGACGACGTTGAAGATTAATTAAATAACCAAAATTATTATATTACACAGTTTCAGTGTGGTCCAAAATCTACAGTGATATGTCTATTCATATTCCATGACGAAGTAAGCCACTCTACAGGTCCATCCTCTAGTGTCCACGTCGCTGCTACAAGCCAAGTCGCAGTCACACAACTATAAAGAGACGCACTTACGTTACGAGGCAAACAATAAAACAGCCGTAAACAGAAAGTTGTCGCGGCATTTACGGCGAGCTATAGGCCCAGGTCGAGGCGTCACCTCACGCTTACGCTCAAGTTGTTGGCACGACGCCGATTTTCCCAGGCTGAAACAAATGCGAAATAAAACGTTGACTGCTATTGTTGTCGCGGTTGGTGCAGTCTATGGTAATTTGACCAACGAGGGCATGTTACCTCGATACGGTCTGGGCGTACGTGATCTATGATTCTCTTTAGCAGCACACGTATTGCATTGTGTTTCTCTGAATGTTTAAAGCGTGGCTAACCAATATTAATTTACGAGTTCACACACCATTTTGTTGGCTTTTCGGTATACACAATTGTGGAAAGCATCTAGGCCCCTACACCATAGAAAGTTATGACACAGGGATATATATATATAATTATAACAATTAACAATCATCTCCGGTGTAGGTGGCTAGAGAGAGAGAGAGAGAGGGAGGGAGGGATGGAGGGAGGGAGGGAGGGAGGGAGGGAGGGAGGGAGGGAGAGAGAGAGAGAGAGAGAGAGAGAGAGAGAGAGAGAGAGAGAGAGAGAGAGAGAGAGAGAGAGAGAGAGAGAGAGAGAGAGAGAGAGAGAGAGACGACATTGCAGATACGTGTTGAGCAATTGCCACATTTCCAGCAGATTGTAAATACTACAACTCCTGCCAATCGAAACGTGCTGACCGAGGAATTTCATCAACACGGGCCTACCATACCACGTATACGCAGTAATAGATTCCACAGTGTCCAGATTAGCATCAGTGCACGTATCATCACAACAAATTGCCGGCCGTTTGGCGCCGTGCTTGTAAATATGCGAGTTCCCATTAAAACTGCGAATGAAATACATTCGCTAACTCATTAACGGAGGCGCACTGAAGCGAGACGCCGGCGGACGTCGAGCGGTGTCATGCCGTGGCGTGGCGGGGTGGGTTGGTCGGTTACCCGGTGTCCGACGCTCAATCGGCCGGCTTGTTTACGACAACTCAGACGAACCTGGAGATATTGATGCAAACTGTTTCGCTTTCAAGCGCTGACAAAGTGCTGACCGGCGACACATCAAGTCCGCCACAGACGTAGTATCAACATCACCGACGACCGGGACGCAACAATCGCCGGCGACAACAGCCGACGCTGAGGAGCATGTCCAGCGCATTGTCCACGTCCGGCTCGTCTCGACTTGTCGTTGCCTCTTCTCCGTGCTCGGACAGAGCATTCATCGCGCTGCCACCCCGTGACCCGTGACCTCTAGGCAACCCTCGCCACTGAGCTATGGGGTGCGCGCGCGACGCACAATGTGTCGTCTAATCACCCGCTGATGGTGCACAGAGAGATGCTGGTTCGGCGCGACACTTCAAAAGGCAAACACCCCGCCGAGGGTTGGGGTGAACGACAGCGTGAAGGCCCATTGTTGTAGGACGGGCCGATTACGTCGCGGTAACGAGCCCTTGTCGCTGAACCACGCATTCACCTGCTAGTGGCATCTACGGAGACAAGACGAGACGTTCCAGCAGGTACATAACGGAACAATGCCGCAACCTCTTCGCGTCGGAGCGATAACGCGGGGAAGTGTGCGATTGATCTCTGATCTGATCACGCCACGGCTGACGTAACATTCGTCCGCAGAGGGGGACGTTTGGCGTATCTGTGGAGACGTTATACGTAAACAAAAAGCAGGTGGACTACAAGAAATGAAAACCGTGTTTCCAGTGCGTTGCTGAGACAAAAGCAGAGCATAGCCCGCGACGAACCAGTTGTGTTCTGGCGATTCTCCCAAATGATGTTCCACGGAAATAACTCGATCATTCTGTTGTCGATAATACATAATCACAATAGGCCTTTAAACTATGATAAGAACTAATGCCCCGATCCGTACCCACTGCCCAGCTATTCCTTGATAGCCCACTATTAAACAATGCCTTTCTTCTCTATAGCACACGTAGCCTGGCGTTGCTCTGTGTAACGAAGAGATTGTGAAGCCCCTATGACAGTGCTGTCTTCCCTTCACTAATCGGCGACTTCAAACGAACGCAGACAATTTTCGGATAAACGCATATTTACAAAACGTGATCCTGGTCGGCCCCCGCCCAAAGCGGTAAATTAAGTAAATCACGCGTCAGTAAAAGCGGTTTGACAATTGTTTGTCATGACAGCTAAATTATCACACGTGGATAACAATTTTCTCATAGTCGGTACAGGACAGAGAAGGTATATTCACTGCGAGCGTGTAAGCCGGGCCCGTGTCTATATGTCTAAGCCCGCCTCGGGGCCTCACAAAGCCTTCTTTCAGTGGCTTACAAGTCTCACAAAGACACACTTTGCATTATGATTTCTAATGCAGCTTATCCCTCGCTACCGACACGGTCCACTGCCTTGATCCACATTTACCGGGCACAATAGATGCGGCATATATTCTATTGGCAGAAGAATGGTCGGGATCTAAGTTTTCCATTTATGTATGCTGCTTTCTTCAGTTCATACAGAACATAATTACATTGAATGTCTTGACAAGTAAATTGTTGACGATATTTTCTATATGGTTAGATTTATGATGTCAACCAATTCGTCCAGAGTGGTTGACGCAAGAGTTTCGTTGCACAATGACAGCGCCAGCCCACGGGGCACATTCTGCTGTGTCGCAATCGGGTGACGAGAGCGGTGACATCGAGCGGGGGCCGGCCGGTGACGAAGCAGTGGTCAGGCCGGCCGGATACACTGTCCACGGCTGAGTCGCCGTCGACCAGTTGCCCCGGGGTCTTGTGTCTCTCGCTGTTCAACTGGTAACCGCTTCCTGCTTCGGCCATCACTGAGACCGCCGCGAACATAGAAGCACGCGCCAAGGAAGTGAGGCGGACACTGACGCACTGACGGCCACAACGCCATGCAATTCGCACGGTCGACGTTAGCAAGAACGCGTGTAGAATTGCTCCACCGTTCTTCTCGTTGTGAAAGTATTATTTCTGTTGCGAAGAGAGTCGCGGAATCTATACTAAAGATCGCTTTGTCACGTTTTCCGACTTGTCAATATTATTCTCTTCTGAAACGTGATCACTGTAAAGTCTTAACAGAGACTGATAGTAATATATGCTTCTCCCGGGCGGTGCTGGTATGTTCATGACGTCATGTACGTAAGCGAACCGTCAGTGAGGTAACGTTTCACAGGAGATGCATTTCTGTCGCCGCTTACATTACGACTTGGTGACGTTTTCACAGGCGCGCGGGTGATGTCGTGCAACTTGGGTCGCAACGTCGCACCCCTGTCAACCTTCTCACGACGCACTCTGTGACTCACGGCAGTCACACGCCACAAATTAACGATTAATTTGACGCTGTGTCCTACTGCAAAGACTGTTGTCGTGACAAGAAATGACGGATCGTGTGAACGTGGCGCCTGTCGATCTGGTATATATATATATATATATATATATATATATATATATATATATATATATATATATATATATATATATATATATATATATATATATATATATAACCGACTACCTGTCACGACATCATGTTTGCCTTGGCCGTGGCCAGTCAGCCGTGACCTAGTGTGAGATTCTTCTGTTGCCAAAGTCTATAACGGAACAAAGCAATTAGCTGAATTACACCGGTCGTTAATTTAATTGCTCACACACCATACAACCGTCGATCTGACAGAATGCACCGTATAGGCCGGCTCTCACAACACAGGCATTGTCGGTTTTGTTCGGCGCACCCAAAACAACTGACAACATATCGCTATGTCAAGAACGACGCTGACGTACCCCCTTCGAGACCATGACGTCATTACGGCGGCTACGTCGCGAAAGGGGAAGTTCACGCGGGCGTCTTAAAAGCGCCCGTTTCAATGGTTGCTGCTGTAGTTAAATGATGATCGAGTAACTCGCGTCAGCCACCAGTTGTTCGTCGTGAACCTATGAGTGATCGACCCATGTATTCGAATTGCGGAATTTCTGCGAGTGTTTCTGAGGCAGTACATGGCCTCGGTTTCTGTCGTGGCGTTGCGATAAAAACGACTGTGCTTGCAGAGATAATTGAAAAGAACAATTGTCGCATAGAAACATGTGACACACGGGGGAGGAAAAGGCACCGCATTCTGATATCATATGTGAAGACGGATGTGGTTTTCGTGATTTTACATAAGGAAAAATCGCTACATGAAAAAACTGACATCGCTGATGACATGCTAGCAAAGAAACATGTCGCTATTTATATAATTAATGACTTTCTCTATCACGATATTCATCTATCTATCTGTCTGTCTGTCTGTCTGTCTGTCTGTCTGTCTGTCTGTCTGTCTGTCTGTCTATCTATCTATCTATCCGCGCATTACGTCATGTCCACGTATACGCCTGAGGCTCCTACGTGGACCGTGGCTAGAGGGAGAAATAGCTGTCCACGCCGCTCGCTAGAGCATCTGGGTCAGTCTACCCAGTGGCGACTGTAGGTCGACGCTGGACATTCCTCTACGTAACGGTCGGTCTGGGTAATTAACACCGACGTCCACAGCCGCCCGGAGCCCACAGGCCCGCTGACGCACCGCTGGACCGGCCGGTCGCCCGACGTAATGACAACGACATTCTCTGACCGGCCGGACACCGCGAGTTCGGCCTGCGTGACTGGACCGTTCGTCATCCCGGTGAAAGTGGTGATATCCGGGAGAATTCTCACCCGCCTGCGTAGGCTGATCGCCAGCGGGAGCACTTGAAACTCTAGACAGTTTGTCGATATCTACGGTTACCCACACCATGCATAAAGCGACATTAACTACAGCTTCTTGTATCGTGTAGATAATCCAAAATGGTCTTGGCATGGATGATCATAGTTTCCGTTAGTTTCATGTGTAGGTGTTGTAGTGTATATAGATAACTGTTCTTCAGAGTTAGATTGGGTGTGTCGCTCGTTCCGTCTCACTTCCCGCTGTGCAGAAGCCGGACGTTGAGAGGTTCAACATTCCAACACGGCATGTCGCGTCGGTCAGTAGTGGCCAACCAAACTGGACAACTGGTGCTGTTGCGCACCCAAATATGCAGATAAAAGCAGGTATTTTTTTTCGCGGAATGAGAGCAACCGAACCTAGAATAAGGCTCTTGTGGGAATGTAATCTGAAAAAGGGAGAAATGGACACCTATGTCTGTGTTCGAATAAATAAAAACGTATGCGTAACATGTGTTGAATCGGTGACAAAGACTGCAATGTTATAAATGTCATCATAGTGCGGAATGTAAGAAGAAACTGTGATCGACGAACACGGTTGTTAGACAGCCTCTACTACTCTAACCTGTAGACCTATCTCTACGCGCCACGTCGATGTGGTTCACCATAATACGATTTCCCGAGAGCAAATGGAACGTCCGCTTGTTACAACGACCTGCAGCTGTTGATTTGTCAATTAGTTATTATTAGACCCACACTAAGAATGTAGCTATTAGTAGGAAAGCCATGCAGATTTAATGTTTATGTAAAGTGCTTATAAATCATAAAAGCCAACAAGTTGTGCAGGTAGTTTTTTGGTTAGGTGGGTGCGTCGCTTTCCGTCGCAGTTGACGCTTGTTTATCGTCATTCCGTTAGCAGAAACTAACGTGGGTTATAGACGACCCACAGCATCAGCGATGCAGGCGGCGTGACGTCGTCGAGCAGCCATCACGTGTAAGCCAACTGTGAGAACGTGCCACGACAGCCAGCGACATCTGGCACGACCGTTGCACGATTTATATCCCCTGTCCTGGCGTAGGTGTACAATCGGGGCCACGCGCAGCTCAACTCAATCGTAACAAACTGCCATTTACGCCATTGTTGTTATGCAGCTTTACGAGTCCGCTCGCTCGTATTGCCTTAAGTCAGCCAATATCGTGTTGGACAACGCGAATGTTTGTTTGCGTCAGTCCTGGCAATATTACGTACAGTAATAACGCAACACGCGCGCATTACAAAGGCCCAATAGAATATCGGCTGATGTCGACATAATAAGCCTACGTGCTTTCCAGCAGCATATCTAGATCGGTTAGGTTAATCCTCGTAATTAGATACTGGTGCTCTATCGTTCCCACTTGGGTGGCATAATTTTGCCGCGGTTGTTTATAAACTCGGGTCAAAAGAATGATGTTAAATGACTGAACGCATGGGCTTATGGTTGGCCAATCTTGCCTCGGGTGAAATGTGTTTCATAACTTTACGATAGCATCGTCACGCATACAAGCAGGGCGTAGCACATTATCTATCGGCACGAAGAAAATTGTTCCTATCTGAAACATTGATCACATTGCTTCACTCATTATGCCCAGTTCCCCTCATTATCTCTCAACTAAGTGGGACTATCGCTCAGGAATGCGTAAACTCAACATTGTGTGAATTTGCGACACCAATAATTTTCGATTTGAAAGGCACGTTGTCGCCTTTGCAAAGCCCAACCGTCGCGCCACCACTTTTAGTAAGCTAACAATTGTAGCACGGGCAACCGGTCATTTTGCTTCGGAAATGTCGAATTCTTTTTATAACCGCCGCCGATTATGGTCCGTACAGCGACCCGCGCAGCTACGCGCGGAAGTATGCCGATGTCGCAGGCTGGTAGTTTGCCTCTGTCACGGTATTTTCTCCAATCTGATGGCATTTGTATAGTATTTATGCCACATGATGTGCAAGAAAGGATTATACGTTGTTTCTTCGTCTATATGTATGGTTCCGCAAAACAACTTCCTGAAATAAGAAGAAACATTCATACGTACTTCAACGGAGTTTACATTGTAACTAGTGTGGTGTAAAATAGTAAAGTTCTAAATCATAAAGACAAACTTAAACTTTAAAGTGCATGCAACCCCTGGGCCTGGCCTAATAATCGTGGTACGGTGATATATATATATATAACAGTGTACATGCAGACAATTACAGCGACGTTATCTAAAAGAAATGCAGGCCATTAAACCAGTTTTGTTCAGTCAAACAGACGTCCCCGCGGGCTGCACACACGCTAACCATCAACAACTCAACACCGTTTATGTGTTTGGTACGATTGTAGATTCCGAGTGTCACCTGTTGCGTATAATACATCACGAAACCGTTACACCGGAAGCGCTTTGTGTCGCGCCACTTTGAACCGTGTGGCTCAGCAGCGACGCGGCTGGACAGAACATATAGATTTACGTCCACGATGGTCTTTGGTGATGTCGCGTGGGTGACAGTGGTGTCACTTAATTTACTAGATAGGATCTATCGTGAGATAGCACGTTCACGCATCCATTCAGTCTACAGCTAATGCAATCGGACCCACTAATTATAGTCCTATAAAAGCCACACTTACCCAGTACAATCAAACTGCACACACTTCCTGGATGAGAGTAGACTGCATAATTTACTATATATATATATATATATATATATATATATATATATATATATATATATATATATATATATATATATATATATATATATATATATATAAACCTACACGCTGGTTTTAAACATTGGTACACAGGTAGGCATATAGGCCTATGCCTTCGTAGCAACTTGTGTTCAAGTTTTAACACAGTGCAAGCTATATATTGCTTAATAGCAATTGCTGTTAATTTACCGAGAACGCACTGGTCGACTGTAAATGTATCATCCGATTCTATGCAATACACCGCAACAACATGTCGGTTGGTAAAACGTATACCAGGGTCTTAATGGTAAAACAATAACTAAAACATGATTGGTTTGTGATATAATACAGAAATCCGTGGACAAAATCACCGTCTTAGCCTAGGATTAATACTTTCTTATTACATCAAAACATTTGACACGACGTTTAAGGCTTGAGCATGGTGGAACAAATAAGCCGAGTTTAAGGTGGCGAATTCAAGTCCCAACCAATGACGTCAATCCGCAAACATCCACCAGGTCATTAAAATATTTACTGACGCAAGTATAAATACCCCGTTGCTATTTTCTGGCGATTATTATAATACGCTTTCCCATTAAAGACTAGTTCGTATCGATCGATTGATATAAGGCCGTTAAGATGCCTTTAATTAGACGCAAGCACCCGCAGCTCTGTGACTGTGTGTGTGTGAGATGTGATCACCGGACGTAGACGTGAACTTTTAGCATTTCACTTGAGCCTCGCTTTGCAGATATCCTCTTATTATCCAGCGCTTACCTCGTTACCATAATATTTAGAAGCCGAATCTCTGACAAGTCCCGCTGTCTTCCAGCGGTAGGACATAATCACCATCACCGACGCAATTCCTGACTCCTGAGACTGAGTAGCAGACGACAAAATGGTGTAGACTGTTGATTGGGTTTCCCGCCAATAGTAAATGTGTCGATAAGGCAACGAATGCAACATGTAGACAACAATGAAACACAGAAACTCACCACAAAACATGAAATGAACAAATGTTGTATTGTGTAATTTGGTCTAATCATTACTTAGTAGTATCGCAAAAGAAATATCCTGGAACATTGAAACAAATCGGCGATGTCACGTGATTGCAGCAAAATGGCGCCGGGGGAGGAAGTGTAATGATAGTTGTAGGCGCACAAAACAGCTTCACTGACGTTAATTAATAACAATACTCATGGTGTACCACAACGACTTTTGCCGCCAACTTCAGGCAAGCCTTCAAGGCAAGTAGATCGATAAGATTGAAATGTAGCCTCGTTGGCGTCGCGCGTGCCCTGACGCTGTGCCTCGGACCGGTATACCGGCGGGCGGCGTATAGGCTATGCCTAGGCTATAGCAGCCATAATTATGTTATTAAGATTAGCTACACCAGTTTTGTTTGCCGATTAAGTGTTTGTCGTTGTGTATTTATTTAGAATCACCAGGAAGGGTTTTCAATATTGTATTAAAATAATGTACAGTGAATTGTGAAATTTTTGACATTGAAACGAATCAAACTTGGCACTGCCATGATGATGATAATGATGTCATTGATGATTGGGACTTGGTCTTGGCCTTGGGTACATACACTGATGCCATGTCCGTGGACGGTTGAACCCTAGATGTTTAGACTTGAACCCTCCCTAGGCCTATATCCAGGCCAGCACAACCTCTTTCATGATAACTGTCTGTAGTAAGTGATAACCGTAGAGATAAAGAAAGTCTGTCCTTTGAGATAGAGGTATTATAATGAAATCACAACTGTTTTTCATCAACTAGCAAGAGAACCGACAAGAAACAATTTGTGTATTGTAATTACGCAACGTCTGGATAAGTTGTTGACAGTGTACTTCACAAGAATGCACAGCCTGTTGGTGGTTGAATGTGCACTGACCCTGTTCTTGAGACATCTAGGAATAAATACGTCTAGTTATCACTTGTGATACAGCATTAAGATTTATTATCTAGAATAGCGGCACACATTTGTACGGATTGTTCACAGATAGTACATACACATATCACTGCTAAAGTAACTGATTCTATGATATTGGAGAGTAAATATAAAATCAGGTAGAAGCCTTTTGAAATATATTGAACTTTACTTATGCTGCAATCAATTTCTTGTAGTTTAACAATGTATTTGTTCATAGCAATATAGCTATATCACATATAATTGAAAGAAACTTGAAAGGTACTTATAAATATACTCACTTGGCTGTGTGCCAGTAATGTAAAGAGAGGGTGGTTTGACTGGCAGGTCTGTGCAGATAGCTGAACACTTGTTGAATATAAACAAAATGTGAGTCATCCAACATACACTATATATTATCCTGTCATGGGGTGTGTAATTTTTCATGATGTGGTTGGAAGCGGAACTAGGTAATGCGTTCTTGTTTACAACCTTATTTAAAACTCACCAAAGTCAGTACAGCTAGGTTAAACTGACGCGCATACGTAAACATGCATGTGGAATGCATGCGAACACATACATGCATGTATGCATGTGTGTGTATATATATATATATATATTAATATATATATATATTATTATTATTACATAAATGTATGATAACAAAAAGATAAATGCACCATTTGAAGTAACATCCGTTTTGGTTTCATGTTTTACTGTTTTTGTGTTTCTGATGAATTTCTTGAAAACAAAACACCAATTTGGTAGATGTTCACAAATAAAAATCCTCTCCATCAGAACACACAATGCTAAACTTGTTAAATTAATTTCAAACATGACACAGTACAGGGTTATGAGTTATGACACAAAACACTTTCATTTGCTATGACCAGTGTCTTTTAATGACTGCCATAACCAGTGGCCAACAATAGCATAAATGCTTTCTATATGTAAATAAATAACTAAATAGCCACGTGGTAGCCATAGCTAAATGCTAGCCATAGCTAGGTGCCATGTGTGTGGCTTAGATACTTATTACACCCGTGTACTTATTTACACATTTCTGCAAGAATGTGTAACATCTGTTGTACACATCTGACGTCTGTCATCTGTTGTACACATCTGACGTCTGTCATCTGATGTAAGTAGTGCATTGTCTGTTCCAGAACCGGGAATGTATAATTATAACAAGAATGTGAACATCTGGTAGATATGAATATGAAGGTCACATAACTGGATTGGCTGTCACAATGCTGGGACACATAAGCAGGTGTCAAGATATGTATTGCCCTCATAAATTAGTACAAAAGGAATTCTGAGAATGACAGCCGTCTTAGGACATTTCTCATTTGGAGACAATGCCCCCCCACTGTCAAGGCTGGTAACTTGTTGTTCCACTTTGGCCCATCCCCCTAAACCATAGGGGACCTTCCTGACCACATAAACAACCTAAATCTGCGGACTTCTTGTAGTCAAACAACTGTGCACTTTGTCATGTGTTGTCCACTGATTGAGCCACTGAGTCACTGTACAATAGTTATTGTGTATTCTGCTGCAGGTCATCTTTGTCTTGAGCATTAAAAACAAAGCACTTTGCTTGACATGAATGAGTCACCTGCTGCCTGCAGGACACTCACAGAGTTGATAAAACAAACATGGTTTTCAGAGATTAACTTCACCCGAAACCTGGGGCATATCATTTGCAAATAAACAGCACTGTATTCTGCCTAATCTTGTGTGGTTCTTTTGCTGCGAATTAAGAACTTTCTGTGGGAAATAAGAACATGATTAGCATGAATCCTAGGCAGTTTTCACAGAACCCCGTTGACACAGGCCATGTGGGGGTTTATTTAGCCACGGGAAGACATACATCTGGATTCTGGAAACACTTGACATCCCAAGAACTTGGCTGCAGTCAGTGACTGAGTTTGTTGTGGGATAGAACAGCTGCTTGGGATGACAAGACAGAGAGAGGCAGTGTCTGCCTTGGTGAAATACTGTGACAGCAGTCCTCGATGTGACAGATTGGACAGTTAGACTTGTCACATAAGACACATTTGGGAATCTGTGGACATATGCAACCATTGTCCACTCAGCAGTCATCATTGTCATTGGTCAAGCATGGACATTCTAACAAATGTTTAGTTCCTTTGTGTTCCTCATGACCCTAACCTCTGTAAAGTACATCTGATAAGACGTCCTTTTTATCTACTTACCCATCTGTTGTACGACTTATCACCGTTATCAGCAGGAGATAATAATCGTGTATTTGAAATACAAGTGGACAGAACTTCAAAGTCCTGTTCCTTGTCCAAACTTGGCCGTGACTGTCACTATTGTATTCAAGGCTTTCCGCATTTTATGAGTGTTTTTTTTCCAAGTGTGTGTTTGTGTGCGTGTTTATGTGTGTTTGGGTCTGTGTGTGTATGTGTGTATATTTGGGTGTATGTGTGAGTGTATATGTGAGTGTATGTATGTTTGTGTCTGAGTGTCTGTGTCTATATGTGTATGTTTGTGTCTGTGTGTGAGTGTGTGAGTGAGTGTCCATGTATGTGTTTGTAGTTTTTCCAGTGACTTAACTCTGTTTGTTATTTACACACCAGTGACACCGGAGCCGCTGAAGTTGTCACTGTTTAGGTCGACTGGTCCTGTTGACTCCAGTATTGCTATAACCTGATATGTCCAGTTCAGTTGATGCTGTCCACACTGGCTGGGAGCACCCTCATTGTCACTGCTTGGGCCTTAAAGTGATACTTACAAGCGAAATGTTTTAATTAAGTGGTCGGTGTATTGCGGACATGAACAATGTCGACATGGTGCTGTGGTCGTGCACCGGACATTCAGGGGCAAGAACTCGATGATTATACGTACACACGCTTATTAGTTGGATATAATTGTATATATTTATATGCTTAAAAGTGGGGCGGGGTAAATGTCAGTATTTACACAGCGGGGTACCAATTAAGAGAACATATGTTTGTGTACACATGTTACAGTTTTGTAACTTGGGCCGTTTGTTCACCTGAACTTAACTTACCTATGGTGTGTGTGTGTGTGCGTGCGTGCGTGCGTGTGTGTGTGTGTGAACATGTACTTGTGGCAATGCAGGTGTGTGCACATGAATTCATGTATTATAATGTAGATTGGTCAAAAGTTTAAGTAAAAAGAACATTTCTTGTGTTTCACATTTATCCTATGTCGTTAGTACTTTGTTTATATAATTATGTTTTATAGAAGTTAAATGGTAGATATATATATATATATATATATATGTAGATATATATATATATATATATATATATATATTATATATGTGTGTGTCCGATTCAAATGGTCAGTAGATAAAACAAGACAGGTTGAAAACAATACAAATCTTCTGGTCACTGCCATCGGTCCCAGGGTGGTCACTGCCCTCACATTAACCAGATGACCAGTCTAAACATGACTCAGATGGCCACTGATAAATCTTAATCATTGGCCCATCTTTCCTGAATGCGCATGTCGACTTCAGTAGTGAAAGAGCCGCTGTTGACTGATACATTGTACGCAGAAGTTTATGTCTGTTTACCGTTTTGATTTACCGGATTATATCGAATCATTTACCTGGTCGAGGACAACTGTTCGTTTGACCTCGTGCAGAGGAATGTGATGTTCGCAAGTTTGGTATTCCCCCGGTGAGATTAATGTCGACAAGTGTTTACCGTGGGCCCTATCTACCTCCCCCACGATGTTGATGTGCTTTCTAGGTATTTCTGCACGTCAGCCACAAAGCCACCGAATCTCCAACCTACTTAGTGGTTGGAAATGATTGATTGTGGCTGTACAGTGAAAGTCAGCCACTGCATTGTTGGTGTTGATTGACACAAGTGTTTGTGTTTTGTAAACACTAATCTACACCCACAGTGGAGTGACTGAAAGAAGTTTGATTAATATAGGGTGTCGTGACCTTAAATTGTTCCGGCTGACCAATTTGAAATATTGCAGTGTTCTTTGGCCTACTATTTCTTTGTAGTTACACATTTGTTAATAAATAATAATACTATACTAGTCTGGTATTTCTTCAGTGCCGAATACAGATTGGTGGGCAGTTTACCTTCAACTTATAAGTTAGTCTAAGATGAGCATTGTAGTAATTAGTATATTACAAAACAAATTTGGAACAGATTGTCTGACTTGAAACATGGCCAGGAGGACAGTGAGGTGTGAGGTAGAGGGTGGGGGTGGCAGGTAGAGGGTGGAAGGGGGTGAGTAGGTGGGGTGGGATGGAGTGTATGGGCCCGTGGGGTGGGGTGGAGGTGGGGGTGACTCAAACACAAGACACTGTCAGGATGAGTATTATCAACACCAGGAGTTGGCACAGAGCCAAGTGGCAGAGGAAGTATTTAGCCAGAAGTAATGTAGTCAGTCAGTGACTGTGACTGTGACTGGGAGATACTCAGGCCTTGAGTGGCACTGGGCAGGCAAGAACCACTCACTGGTCAAGTCACAGCTGCTGGGGTTGATTAAGTCATGCAGACATGGCATTGTATACTGGGCACTTGTACATGCATCATGGATACATGCACCATGGATACATGCACCATGGATACATGCACCATGGATACATGCACCATGGATACATGTACCATGGATACATGCACCATGGATGCATGTAAGCATGAACACATTCATAAGCATGAACACATTCATGAACACATTCTTGCATACACACGCATGCACACACGCATGCCCGCACACATACATACACACAGAGTAGTTATCAGCTGATTTTGTAAAGTTGCTGCATTCATACTCCCCCCCGTTTTGTTTTATTTATTTATTTATTATGTGTTGCACTTTGGCGCACAAGCCTAGTTCCCTAGACAAGTTCTGTAGGGGACATAGTTTCATGTGACACCGCCGTTACCACAAACTCCGGTGTTGTACGTCAGTACCCCCAGGGTACACAGCTTTGAAGTAAATCAGTATTTATAAGTTGCATTAAGTCTAATGCTGATGTCACCAAATGTATATAAAAAAGACCAGACATGCTTATGTCAACGCTTACCAAACGTTTCACTATTTGAGCCAGCTTTATCAGAGAGCATCAGAAGTTCTTTACTGTTCTTTCGTAAAATAAGACAGATTAGCCAGTTATATATAACACCAGATCAAACGAACTTAATCGCCAGCTCAGGTGGCAGACACAGAAAGGTTTATCTTCTTTTTTAGCAGCCAAACAAGTGTGTTACGTGCACTTTGTGCTATTGCAAAAAGCACTCAAGTATTATCAATTCGATTAAGAACTGGACTAAGCTTCATTGTAGTAAAATACCAGTAGTGACAGGGCCGCTTATATCACTATAGTTCAGGAGTTTGTAGGGTGTATGTGTACGCAGTGGCTTAGTAGTAGTTCAGGAAAAACTTTTAATTCACAATGCTGTGTTGTCACAAAGGACAGGGAGCTGTGTAATTGTGTTGACAACTTGTCCAGGATGTCATCCCTAGTGGCTTAGAACAAGTCACAGTCTCTTGTCTCTTTACAATGCTCATTGTCATGTTTACGCTGGAAGTACATGTACATGTGGTCCATGTACATTGTGGTCCTTGTACATTGGGGTCCCTGTACACATGGTCCATGTACACATGGTCCATGTACACGTGGTCCCTGTACATGGACCACATATAAGCAGTGCCCATTCAGTCACTCGTAGACCGTGCTGTTTAGCCGCCTTGATGTAGTCGATAAACAGCGAGGCTTTATGCGACAGTTTATGAATGGGCCTGTGCTTTGCAGCGGTTTTTCAAGAAAACGTGACCTAGATTCCTGCTCCATTCACACCCTACCCTCACTGGTGAGGTTTTCTCCGACATCTGCTTGGCAAATGTTGTCTTGCGATCAAATGTGTCAACGGATAACTTTCGTTTGCTCACCGCGTGAAATGGAGATGAGAAAAAGTACGATTGTGCAGTAACTTGGGAAAAATATGAGGATGTAGCGTAGAACTTGTTGGATATGTTTTGTGGTCAGCACAATAGCTGGTGGTGTTAGAAATGATTGTGTGTGACAGCTTCAGTAACCAGCAGTGGCTGACTGGTGGTTGAAGTCATCTGGCTGAGCACTACTAACTGTGTATGTACACTGTACATGGATGGGCTTATATACATACATACGTACATACGTACATACGTACATACGTACATACGTACATACGTACATACGTACATACGTACATACGTACATACGTACATACGTACATACGTACATACGTACATACGTACATACGTACATACATACATACATACATACATACATACATACATACATACATACATACATACATACATACATACATACATACATACGTACATATATAATTCATTATAATACACATACATGTTATGTATATTGAATTGAATTGAATTGAAATTTATTTTCAACAACAACAATTACTACATTATACAGACAGTGCATACAATACCATTTGTTGACAAAAGGGTAAAAGAAGTACAATACTTATCACGTTTACCCTTATATTTGCTTAATTACAAACTTGATTATGTAATTATGAATTTAATTATAAACTTTCAAGAATATATAATTATATCACAATAATAAGAGTGTTATTGTTTGCAGTTACATTCTTAATATCAAACTATGTATTATAATTTTTTATTATTTAACTATTTGATTAAAACTGAGGTGGCTCCCCTGTTAGCAATGTACTGCTCAGTGCCTTAATGGAGCAATGTTTCCATGACCATTTATTTTCATGAATTGTATATGCTGATTGTATTATACTTATTCGGTCAAAGTAAATGTCTTAGCGGCTTCTGCAAGTTACCAGTGCTGTCCTGCTTGTGACATAGACACCTGTCAACTCATCGTGCTGTCACCTGTAGACACGTAGACTGAATTACTAAACGGTTGATATTTAATAAATCAGAATATTTGTACAGTTAATTATTGGTCATCCAATCCATCACCGTCCAGACCTGTATTACGACCCCCCCCTGGAAATATGTCCGAACACTTGGATATGGGCAGTTACTCAAGTTTCACTGATGCATGTATTTATCGAACAATGACCAAAACACCCCGCCCTACCCTGCTGAATGACCAGTGGTCACTGCATTCAGACCGCCTCCCACAGATAGACATTTCTGGTGGGAGTGGTCACTGTCCGGAGCTTGACCCGTGGAATGTCCCCTTGAAATGACTGACCAGCTATGCATGAGTAGGCGGCCATTATCCCGTTTCAAGCACCAGTGTCCAGATTCATGGTGAGGCTTCTAATTAGGATTTCACACCATTGTGTGCGATGGCCACCGATAATGTCTCTTCCGGGGCAGATAAATTCTTGCCAAATGACTTTCTGATTTACATACGCAATGACACAGCACACCCTGTTCTCATCATCAGTATGTGATTAGTGGGTAGCCCCCACCCCACCCCCACCCCCCCCCCCCAACACCACCCTACCCTCCACCCCCAACCCCCCAAGTCAACCCCCCAACCTCACCCTACACGGCATTTAAAGTAGCTGTGTAAAAACAGGTGTGGGGTGAACTTCAAACTTACACATTCTTCTTAACATTTGCCAGTCGTAAACTTCTACATTTACTGTTTGCTGTGTCCGGGACATATTAGATAACTCACAAAACCCTGCATGCCAACCCCAGTGCGTGCTGGGTAATGGGGTAAGGGCGCTGACATCAGGGTTGTGGCTGCCTCGTTAGGGGTGATTCATGTGGTCAGTTGTCTCTGTGTCAGGGTGTGACTCTCTGGGAATGTACGTCTTGGTGACACGCTGGCTGGTTGTCACGCTGACAGATGTCACTGTCCTCAACGTTTTTGCCTGCCCTGTGACTTAGTGAGGTGTTTATCATTGTGGTCTGCCATTGGCCGCGATGAGAAGTCTGTATAGCGCGATGAGAAGTCTGTATAGCGTGTTGTTATTCTACTTTTAGAAACATTGATTCGAGAACTTGCATTCAAATCTCCCTAGAGCATTGTTTGTGGTTAAGGCACTGCAGCGATAAGATGTTCAGATCGTAAAGAAAATATTCAGTTTGTAAGTTGCAGGCAGGTGGCCATAATGTTCTTAAATATTCTATCTTAGACTACTGGTAGTGTTTTTGTAATTCGTACTATGACTATTTATTTTAGAATGGTCAATGCTCAAATCCTATACAAGTGTCAAGTGCGCCTCTACAACATATACTGGCGCTATATAAGACATCATTATTGTTATCGTTATCAATTTTACTTGTGACAGAACTCTCCAAGAACATGCTCTTTTATACAGTGACACAGACCCAAATAATGATCCAGCTGTCAGCTTATGCTGTCAGTTGTGTTTTTATAATTCGTACTATGACTATTTATTTTAGAATCGTCAGTGCTCAAATCCTATACAAGTGTCAAGTGCGCCTCTGTGGCAGAGACTGGCGCTATATAAGACATCATTATTGTTATCATTACAACGACGTAAAAAGTAAAGTACCGCGATTTTACTTGTGACAGAACGCTCCAAGAACATGCTCTTTTATACAGTCAAACAGACCCAAATAATGACCCAGCTGTCGGCTTACATCAGACGTTGTCGCTGTGGTATGACCATAATGGTGTCCTTTAAGACTTCCTCTCCAAAGTAACATTTAAGCTCTGTGTGAACGTAGCCTGGAGCCCAAATTGAACCATCGCCATTGTTGGCATCATTCACTCGGTTCCATTCAGAAAACCGAAATGGCTCTGCCTTTGAGACTGCCGGCCCATTGCAGGTAGGATCGAGACAGAAATTGCCCGTCGCCTTTACACTGGCTGCACATTATCCCACAGTCTATTTATGCCTCAGCAGCTTGATGCTTTGTGCCGTTTTAACTCGTTCGCCAGATGTTATAATTATTTTGTCATAAACGTGCTCGCCGCATTGCAAGTTTACT
Organism: Oasisia sp. SBJ-2009; assembly: GCA_964017155.1. Taxonomy (NCBI): domain Eukaryota; kingdom Metazoa; phylum Annelida; class Polychaeta; order Sabellida; family Siboglinidae; genus Oasisia; species Oasisia sp. SBJ-2009. The sequence continues at coordinate 50,421,493 of OZ024860.1, read as the reverse complement.
GTGGGTGTGTACTCTAAAATAACTTTGCTTGACATTTTTACATTTTATGTTATTGAAGTGAATTTTGTCTGACGTATTAGTAAATGTAAAGTTAACGGGTCTTTCCTGTATTAAATTTTACATTGATGAAGCAGTAGCCCAGTATGACTCATCCCCAACATCAAAATTATGTTGACATTTTAGAAACAAAAATAACCAATGAAAATAAGATGGGAATATTTACAGTACATTATTATGACATACATTTATTGCGTTAAAAAGTTTAATTTTGGCAACACCGTTTTGTCCAGTTGTCATATATTCTTTGACCCATATACAGAGTAGTGCTGACCTTGAAAACATAAACAACCTGTCTTCGTGTGAAGCTGCTGTGACGATGTTTTTGTTGGCCTACATTTATTATTTTCAGCACGTCAGGTGACCATTTTTTCTTTCCAAATTTTACTTGGTGATGCCTCGTGGAATCTCGATGGCGTGCAGTAACATATCGTTTGCGTGCTCATGTGTGTATCCAGACACCCTGCCCTGGGTCACACCCTGTCAACACAATGGGGACAGCTCGTTCAGATTCGTGACTTGTGAGAATTGTCTCGTGTCTTTGTGAAAGTTTTTCAGTGCTGAGTTAGGGTAAAAGATGGACTTTAAACATTCTGCATTCTACATGCTTACCTGGCGGGAACATTGTAACCCGTCTACTGAACTGTGAAGGCTGGATGAGATATTTCTTTCTTTCTTTGATTGTGAGGGATTGTGAGGCAATAATTGATTTAAGTCAAGTGTAAATATTGTAAAACTTTTATGAGTTTTATCTCCCTTCTCAGTAACAGTCATCTGTTAACTCTCCCTTCTCAGTAACAGTCATCTGTTAACTCTCCCTTCCCATTAACAGTCATCTGTTAACTCTCCCTTCCCATTAACATTCATCTGTTAACTCTCCATTCCCATTAACAGTCATCTGTTAACTCTCCATTCCCATTAACAGTCATCTGTTAACTCTCCCTTCCCATTAACAGTCATCTGTTAACTCTCCATTCCCATTAACAGTCATCTGTTAACTCTCCCTTCCCATTAACAGTCATCTGTTAACTCTCCATTCCCATTAACAGTCATCTGTTAACTCTCCCTTCCCATTAACAGTCATCTGTTAACTCTCCATTCCCATTAACAGTCATCTGTTAACTCTCCCTTCCCATTAACAGTCATCTGTTAACTCTCCATTCCCATTAACAGTCATCTGTTATCTCTCCCTTCCCATTAACAGTCATCTGTTAACTCTCCATTCCCATTAACAGTCATCTGTTAACTCTCCCTTCCCATTAACAGTCATCTGTTAACTCTCCCTTCCCATTAACAGTCATCTGTTAACTCTCCATTCCCATTAACAGTCATCTGTTATCTCTCCCTTCCCATTAACAGTCATCTGTTAACTCTCCCTTCCCATTAACAGTCATCTGTTAACTCTCCATTCCCATTAACAGTCATCTGTTAACTCTCCATTCCCATTAACAGTCATCTGTTATCTCTCCCTTCCCATTAACAGTCATCTGTTAACTCTCCATTCCCATTAACAGTCATCTGTTAACTCTCCCTTCCCACTCACAGTCATCTGTTAACTCTCCATTCCCACCCTCTGTCATCTGTTAACTCTCCATTCCTACTTCTAGTTATCTGTTAACTCTCCATTCCCACTCCCAATCATCTGTTACCTCACTGTTCCCACTCCTAGTAATCTGTTAACTCTCCATTCCCACTTACAGTCATCTGTTAACTCTCCGTTCCCACTCACAGTCATCTGTTAACTCTCCATTCCCACTCACAGTCATCTGTTAACTCTCCGTTCCCACTCACAGTCATCCGTTAACTCTCCATTCCCACTTCTAGTCATCTGTTAACTCTCCATTCCCACTTCTAGTAATCTGTTAACTCTCCGTTCCCACTTCTAGTAATCTGTTAACTCTCCGTTCCCACTCACAGTCATCTGTTAGCTCTCCATTCCCAATCCTAATCATCTGTTTCACATCAACTCCCACACACAACTCTACATTGACTCTTCATACAAATGACTGTCAGGAGTTTACACCAGAAATTGAGAAATCACTTGACTGAGTTTTTCTGAATATCTTTGTAAACACCTGACGTTTCGCATGCACAAGGAAATGGTAAAAATAGCCAGCAATAATGCTCACAATGTGGGCATTGAAACGTTTGCTCTATTCCGCATGTTGACTGTGTAAGGAAATATCGTATTTACGTTCTAATTCTATGCTGCTATTTTTGAAGCTCTGGGAAGTTCTGAATGACTCACCCGTCATGTTATAATTCAGGTGACACTTTTCTGTGGTCTAACAGCCCATTTCCTCGACAGAGCAAATTCTACCTAGGTGTGTGACTTCACAGCCAAGTTTCCTCTAGATACTTAACATATAAGTTATTATTCACTGACGTAATACATTACTTATTATACTGCATTCAACATGTGTACGTTTGTTCAAGGTGCTATAACTTTGTTCAATTAAGAAACCAAAGTGGAAATAATAGGATAAATGTTGTAAAAAGATGTGATATTTATGAAATTCATAAAAGTTCACATATTGATAAAACATGAGAATGTTGATTTACACTTACTGTGAATAGAAACAGGCGGTGAACGCGTTGAACTATGACCTTTAATGTAGATTTCCATTTTTCGCCTCCTGTTCTCGGCCGAGGACACGGCTTACCCACCCAGGCGGAAACATATAAGAAAGTGCAGATGCACATAACTTTGCAGGAACAGTATTAAATGATGTTTTATAGGCGAGGAATCTAACACAGCGACTGTGTGAATTGCCCCTCCCTCCCAGTGTATATGCCCCAATTAGAACCTGGAACATGTGAGAATGATGGATGGTGTTTGTTGGACTTGATGGATGGGGCAGGAGACAATACCCCTCTCCAGGGGTAGATACACACCTGGGTAATGTCAGCCACCCTGCACCTAATTGCTGTCACATTTCATTGTTGTTTTTTGTCACCGATCGCTCAAGTGCTCATGTATATGTCTGACAGTTTTGAGGCAAAGTTACACACGCACTTTTGTTTCCGATAGAGCGGCGACGGTGTGTTTTCAGTCGGAGAGCTCTATTAAAATAATATTAAAATAATGTTTTATTGATATATCTATATATATTTATATATTTTTTGCTGGGTCTACAAGTGCTTGTGATACAGTTAATGTAGCTGCCACTGTGCTGATGGAATTGTAATATATTGTATATAGAGTGTGGGATCTCACAGGATCAATGACCCTTTCACAAACATCTTCTATTTATCAGCTTGACCGATGTTTACCTTTGTTTACATACCATGTTTACCTTTGTTTACATACCATGTTTACCTTTGTTTACATACCGGTGTGTTGTAATTAGATCAGTTGTTCTAGATACTGTGAGACATATCTTTACGTATCCGTATTCACAGCGAGATAAGATATAACGTAGTACTACTCTTTGCAACATACAAACAAAGGTTTAAATGTACAAGACTCCCACGGCTTTCCACAAAAGCTACTGTTTGTTCAGTTTCAGCCCGATATGATTACAGTGTACCTAGTTAACTGGTGTTAATTAGTTGACAGGTGTTACCTTGTTGACAGATGTTACCTAGTTGACAGGTTTTACCTAGTTGACAGGTGGTACCTAGTTGACAGATGTTACCTAGTTGACAGATTTTACCTAGCTGACAGATGTTACCTAGTTGACAGGTTTTACCTAGTTGACAGGTGTTACCTAGTTGACAGGTATACCTAGTTGACAGGTGTACCTAGTTGTCAGGTGTTACCTAGTTGACTGGTGTTACCTAGTTGACAGGTGTACCTAGTTGACAGGTGTAACTAGTCGACAGGTGTTACCTAGTCGACAGGTGTTACCTAGTTGACAGGTGTCATAAGTAACAAATGTAACAGTTTGAACAAAAACAAAAAATATCTTGAAAGTATTAAATTAAACAATATTAAATTTTGATACTTTCACTGTTAGCAGTTTATTGCATAAACCATAGTTGGATGACGACACACCTTTCAGTAAGGTCACCTTTCAGTAAGGTCATAAAACACTTCTGCCTCGTTACGCTGACAGACCATTGTTATTTTGAACAGTTTCTCTGTGTTCCTCCGTGCAGGAATTTATTGTGTGACTATCTGACAATATCATTTGTAGCGGTGATGTTTCCCAGATGCTCTGTGTCATTTATTCAGATACGCTCTACACCCGAGAGAAATGCATGTGATATGAGATCTGACTAGTCAAGCCCGGGCTTTTATCTCTTCTAAACATTTCATTTTTGTTTGTATACAGCCAAACTTTGCCTTTGGGGATTAAGGATAATTGTTTGTGTGAATGTTGATGGGTGAAAAGAAAATTATAGGGATAAAAGAAATAGCACAAATTTCATATTAGGGGCTCCATAGGAGGGTAAACTTAAGCTTGTCACTAAACAAAACCGAATTACAAAGAGACAATAAGTACACTGACCAGTAAATTCCATTGCAAAAAATGGAATAACTCACGTTGAAAGGGGCTTAAGTCATTTATTTGTTTTCTTTGCTAAATGTAAGGTAGTGTGGACTAATTTATTGCCAATGTGGGGCATTGACCCTTGTAAACACACTCATTGTATTGTCAAGGTAATATAATAATGACACATTTCTCCACTTTCACTGCTGCAGCATTTAATTGACCAAAGCTATAATCACTTGTCAACAAATTAAAAAGGCATGGTTAACGTAACTCCCTCAATTACTGTTTTAATAGACTCGAATGTTTTCAACAGGAAGTTGCAGATTAAATTTTCAGTAGTACAATGACTGTTCCTTGGTCTGTCGCTGTCTGATAACAGTTGGCCGGCCAAGTGGCAAATATGTGCGTTATTATCGCGTAAATGCACTTGCTGACATGCAGTCGAAACACAAGTGGACCAGATTGTGTTTGACAAAATAGCCAAATAATTACCACCAGTAATTATAGGGCACAGATATCAGTAATCTGCGTGTTTGGTCATAGCAAAGGGGCTAAAAGTACTTATGGTTGTCACTCACAGAAACTAGAGAATAATTTACAAGCTGTTCGGTGTGTGTCATGCATTGAAGGAATCCCCCAGTCTCTGTTTAATCTACTAATTGATATGTTATGGGTTAAATAAAAAAAAATCCATCCATGTAATTTTGACTGACGACAATTCCTTCTCACTTAGAATGTAATTTAAACATGTTGAGGAAAAACAATACATTATATTTCCTGGAGATAGGATTATCTCCTATAAATATTGATATCTTTATCCATTATAATACCTTCTGTGTGCTTCTGTTAATAATGTACATGGTCTGTACATTATTTTATTATATATATATATATACAGCTTGTATATATATATATATATATATATCTTCTCTCTGTATCTTAGAATAACAAAAAGTAATTATTAGTTGACGCCATGAATAATTTACCATCAATCCACAAGACCATAAATACTGACATAGATTTATATACATGAGCTAAAAAAGTATGTGATGAAACCAAAATCATCATTTTGCCAAAAACCTGTCGAGTGGACTATTCCTTTGATTTACAAGTCAAGTTGAACACATGTGGTTGACCTCACGGTAATCTACACCGGCCAAAGTTCGCTATACTTGAAGCTGCGATTGTCATTGTTGAATATTGCGATTAGGTGTGATAACGTTGTTTACTGTAGTATATAATTTCGTTGTGTCACCAGACACCAGGCATGTGTCGCCAACAGTTAGTTGTGTCATCCTGGGGCATCGTGGGGCTTATGTTGACAGGTGTGTGATTCCCAAACAGTAGATGACAGTACAGAGAAGAGTTTGTTTTCACCTTTCTCCCAGGTATGGACAGCACAGTCAAAATGATCGCATAACAATGAAGGAACGAAAACTGGGTTCACTGTGGTCACCTTGATATTCAGGCCACCTTGATATTCAGACCACCTTGGTATTCAGGCCACCTTGATATTGAGGTCACTTTGAGATAGTTTCAAGATTGTCTTTAATATGACAGGTTCCAGTTAGGGTCGACTGATTACCACCAGTTAAAGACAAGGAATGTAATTTGCCTTCACCATGTTTAGGCAGTTTTTTTTAAATAGGAGACAAAATATTGATCACTAACTTGAGACATTAGTTGCTTTCATGGTTGGATGTCTTTTAATCAATGTTTTGTGCATTTCTCAAGTTATTACCTTTGCTGTCCCGCTGTAGCAGTGAGGCAATGACTGTGACAGGAAGTGGACTTTACCTTAGTTCAGGTGACCAGCAGAAACCAAGATGAATATAATTGATTGGTGTAAATTATGGGATAAAAACAAGTTATTGTGTTTTAGCACATATTTTCAAATTGTTATTGTGCCACATACATAATTAGACCTCTCTAATACCTCATCACATCAGTTACTTACAGTATTTATTCTAAAAATGTATCTTTGATATGATCAAGATGTTATATTTGTTCAAATTAGCAGATAGTTCAGTAAGGTGTGTTAGATGTGTATTGATGGCTAATTTGTGGACCCTCAATATGCAATGACTTCATTGTTTGTCTGCCAGCTGGCACTCTGCTATAGATGGCAGTCTGGTTAAATCTTCAATCACATCTTAAACATGTCGTAATAGCTGGAGGTTTTCCAAAACTTGAGGCCCTATAGCATGACAAACTCATACACGACCAGCTACGTGTGTGAAAACTAACGTTGTTCAACCACTCGTTCAGTCTTTGATTCATACGCTCAGTTGTTCATTCATTGCTTCCATGACGGCACTTAGTGAAGCCGGTTCATGGAAGTTTCACAAAGGAAACTGCGCAGAAGAACAGATGCCAATCTCAACAGTTACCTACTCATGTGTTACACACGTCTAAGTTCACAGGACGTGTATTGCCAACATAATTATATTGATGTTGATAATGGACCAGTAATTACACAGATTGCCTAAGACATTGTGGGTACACGCACTCACATGAGGCACTTTGTTCTGTATCGGTTGATATCATTACAGTACATTATCTTATCGGTAGATACGCCACTTAATTCTTTTCCGTATGTAGTGGTTACTTTTAAATGGCATAACTTTGAGTTGACAAATCGTTAATCGGGCGTGGCTTCGACAGGTTTCGAACAATCACTTGTGGTCAGTGTACCGGTGGTTTTGCGCCCTAGGGCGGTTATTGTAGTGCGTACTGTGGCTTAAATGGAGTTCTTCATTCATCGGTCACCACTGACCATCCATCATAATTTAGATGGACATGACAGATAGGAATCAGTGTCCATTGTGATGGTCAATCGTCAGGTGTGTTGATGTTGTGGAGTCTATCAAGGTGCACTTGTCTCTTGAGCCTCAACAAAACAGTAGACATGACCAAAGTAGGGATTCCGACCCTCAACAAAACAGTAAACATGACCAAAGTAGGGATTCCGACCCTCAACAAAACAGTAGACATGACCAAAGTAGGGATTCCGACCCTCAACAAAACAGTAGACATGACCAAAGTAGGGATTCCGACCCTCAACAAAACAGTAGACATGACCAAAGTAGGGATTCCGACCCTCAACAAAACAGTAAACATGACCAAAGTAGGGATTCCGACCCTCAACAAAACAGTAGACATGACCAAAGTAGGGATTCCGACCCTCAACAAAACAGTAAACATGACCAAAGTAGGGATTCCGACCCTCAACAAAACAGTAGACATGACCAAAGTAGGGATTCCGACCCTCAACAAAACAGTAGACATGACCAAAGTAGGGATTCCGACCCTCAACAAAACAGTAGACATGACCAAAGTAGGGATTCCGACCCTCAACAAAACAGTAGACATGACCAAAGTAGGGATTCCGACCCTCAACAAAACAGTAGACATGACCAAAGTAGGGATTCCGACCCTCAACAAAACAGTAAACATGACCAAAGTAGGGATTCCGACCCTCAACAAAACAGTAGACATGACCAAAGTAGGGATTCCGACCCTCAACAAAACAGTAGACATGACCAAAGTAGGGATTCCAACCCTCAACAAAACAGTAGACATGACCAAAGTAGGGATTCCGACCCTCAACAAAACAGTAGACATGACCAAAGTAGGGATTCCGACCCTCAACAAAACAGTAGACATGACCAAAGTAGGGATTCCGACCCTCAACAAAACAGTAGACATGACCAAAGTAGGGATTCCAACCCTCAACAAAACAGTAGACATGACCAAAGTAGGGATTCCGACCCTCAACAAAACAGTAGACATGACCAAAGTAGGGATTCCGACCCTCAACAAAACAGTAGACATGACCAAAGTAGGGATTCCGACCCTCAACAAAACAGTAGACATGACCAAAGTAGGGATTCCGACCCTCAACAAAACAGTAGACATGACCAAAGTAGGGATTCCAACCCTCAACAAAACAGTAGACATGACCAAAGTAGGGATTCCGACCCTCAACAAAACAGTAGACATGACCAAAGTAGGGATTCCGACCCTCAACAAAACAGTAGACATGACCAAAGTAGGGATTCCGACCCTCAACAAAACAGTAGACATGACCAAAGTAGGGATTCCAACCCTCAACAAAACAGTAGACATGACCAAAGTAGGGATTCCGACCCTCAACAAAACAGTAGACATGACCAAAGTAGGGATTCCGACCCTCAACAAAACAGTAGACATGACCAAAGTAGGGATTCCGACCCTCAACAAAACAGTAGACATGACCAAAGTAGGGATTCCGACCCTCAACAAAACAGTAGACATGACCAAAGTAGGGATTCCAACCCTCAACAAAACAGTAGACATGACCAAAGTAGGGATTCCGACCCTCAACAAAACAGTAGACATGACCAAAGTAGGGATTCCGACCCTCAACAAAACAGTAGACATGACCAAAGTAGGGATTCCGACCCTCAACAAAACAGTAAACATGACCAAAGTAGGGATTCCGACCCTCAACAAAACAGTAGACATGACCAAAGTAGGGATTCCGACCCTCAACAAAACAGTAGACATGACCAAAGTAGGGATTCCAACCCTCAACAAAACAGTAGACATGACCAAAGTAGGGATTCCAACCCTCAACAAAACAGTAGACATGACCAAAGTAGGGATTCCGACCCTCAACAAAACAGTAGACATGACCAAAGTAGGGATTCCAACCCTCAACAAAACAGTAGACATGACCAAAGTAGGGATTCCGACCCTCAACAAAACAGTAGACATGACCAAAGTAGGGATTCCAACCCTCAACAAAACAGTAGACATGACCAAAGTAGGGATTCCAACCCTCAACAAAACAGTAAACATGACCAAAGTAGGGATTCCAACCCTCAACAAAACAGTAGACATGACCAAAGTAGGGATTCCGACCCTCAACAAAACAGTAAACATGACCAAAGTAGGGATTCCAACCCTCAACAAAACAGTAGACATGACCAAAGTAGGGATTCCAACCCTCAACAAAACAGTAGACATGACCAAAGTAGGGATTCCGACCCTCAACAAAACAGTAGACATGACCAAAGTAGGGATTCCAACCCTCAACAAAACAGTAGACATGACCAAAGTAGGGATTCCAACCCTCAACAAAACAGTAGACATGACCAAAGTAGGGATTCCGACCCTCAACAAAACAGTAGACATGACCAAAGTAGGGATTCCGACCCTCAACAAAACAGTAGACATGACCAAAGTAGGGATTCCGACCCTCAACAAAACAGTAGACATGACCAAAGTAGGGATTCCGACCCTCAACAAAACAGTAGACATGACCAAAGTAGGGATTCCGACCCTCAACAAAACAGTAGACATGACCAAAGTAGGGATTCCGACCCTCAACAAAACAGTAGACATGACCAAAGTAGGGATTCCGACCCTCAACAAAACAGTAGACATGACCAAAGTAGGGATTCCGACCCTCAACAAAACAGTAAACATGACCAAAGTAGGGATTCCGACCCTCAACAAAACAGTAAACATGACCAAAGTAGGGATTCCGACCCTCAACAAAACAGTAAACATGACCAAAGTAGGGATTCCGACCCTCAACAAAACAGTAGACATGACCAAAGTAGGGATTCCGACCCTCAACAAAACAGTAGACATGACCAAAGTAGGGATTCCGACCCTCAACAAAACAGTAGACATGACCAAAGTAGGGATTCCGACCCTCAACAAAACAGTAGACATGACCAAAGTAGGGATTCCGACCCTCAACAAAACAGTAGACATGACCAAAGTAGGGATTCCGACCCTCAACAAAACAGTAGACATGACCAAAGTAGGGATTCCGACCCTCAACAAAACAGTAGACATGACCAAAGTAGGGATTCCGACCCTCAACAAAACAGTAAACATGACCAAAGTAGGGATTCCGACCCTCAACAAAACAGTAAACATGACCAAAGTAGGGATTCCGACCCTCAACAAAACAGTAAACATGACCAAAGTAGGGATTCCGACCCTCAACAAAACAGTAGACATGACCAAAGTAGGGATTCCGACCCTCAACAAAACAGTAGACATGACCAAAGTAGGGATTCCGACCCTCAACAAAACAGTAGACATGACCAAAGTAGGGATTCCAACCCTCAACAAAACAGTAGACATGACCAAAGTAGGGATTCCGACCCTCAACAAAACAGTAGACATGACCAAAGTAGGGATTCCGACAGTGACTCAGGCAGAACCGATGATGTAACAGATCACTGGGTTAAGGATTGGTTTTATGAACCCTTTTACCAACTTGTGAATAACAGTAACGTGGAGTGCTGATTCTGGATCGAAAAATGATAGTTTTGAAGTAGTAAGTTTGGTTATTTCTCAGGGTTCAGTGGTATCAGTGTGCACTTTTGGAAAAGAGGGTATACATGTTGCAACCCTGGTAGATTTTCTTCCACAGCCTTATGTTTTAACAGTGCAAGATTTGATGAGGGCATTACATTATTATAAAATGTCATTGAGACATATTACATACATGAATAGACTACAACACCTGTAATCAGTCAGAGTAATTATCAGGTGTGAATGGGTTGGTCAGTGCGTGGGACCACTGCAACCGCACTGGACGTAGGACTGCACTGACACCTGTCATGTTGCCAGAAGGGACATTTGTGACCAAAATGAGACGCTTCTCGGTGGAGCTTATAACAATATACGAGCCAAAACAATATGGCACATTTTTGTCAAAAATGAATTTCCATCGACATCAATCCCAAATAGGATGATCTGACATGTGTCAGTGGTTTAAGTGTCATGAATAATGTTTAGATGTGTTTATCTGGGTGTGTTTTGACACCTATCAAACATCGCATTTTGGCATGGTGGGTCACATTTAGAATACCCTGTAGTAATGTTTACAACTTGAATATTCTATGGTAAAATAATGCTGCGATTCCATTATTCATTATTCGAACACAATTTGACATGCAGCATATGTTCAATATGTCTATTATAACATTAAGAGTACATTAATAAATGACCAACAAATGATCACATTTTAATCCGTCGCATTTGTAAGCTAATGTAACGACTGTGCTATTTAATTTTACTGTTTCATGTATAGGCTTATATTTATAATGTTTATATATATATGTATATGTATATGTATATGTATATGTATATGTATATGTATATGTATATGTATATGTATATGTATATGTATATGTATATGTATATGTATATGTATGTTTATTTATTTTAATAATATATCATCCATATATACATATATCTATTTTACTAATAATTTATCATCCAATTTTAGCTACTGTTTGTACATTTATGTGAAGCGCCTGAGAGTAATACTATTGATTCGGGCACTATACAAAAAAACCTAAATAAAATTTGAAAAGTAAAAAACAAATTGTCGGTCATCAGTGTTGAGACGTCCCCTTTCTTGTTGCAGGGGTTGTACACCTGGAGCAGCATGAGTGGACGCAAGGTGGTGCTGACCACCACCAACCTGACCTCTCTGTCGGAGGTGGAGCGACTCTCACTCCAGAAGATTGCCCTGGCCCGGCTCCAGAGGATGGACCTGGGCTGTCCCGTCACCACGCCCAAGGGTGAGTCTCACGCCCCAACCCCCAACCCCTCCCTAGAAATCACTTTGTCAGTCTTGGATCAGGCTAGTCTCGCTTAACCGACTGTCGCTTAACCGACTGTCGCTTAACCGACTGTCGCTTAACCGACTGTCGCTTAACCGACTGTAGCTTATCCGACTGTCGCTTAACCGACTGTCGCTTAACCGACTGTCGCTTAACCGACTAGCTTAACCGACCGTCGCTTAACCGACCGTCGCTTATCCGACCGTCGCTTAACCGACCGTCGCTTAACCTTTTAGTGATGTCTTATTACACCTTTTGGTGACATATCTTGTGACACCTGTTGGTGACATGTCTTGTGACACCTGTTGGTGACATGTCTTATTACACCTGTTGGTGACATGTCTTGTGACACCTGTTGGTGACATGTCTTATTACACCTGTTGGTGACATGTCTTGTGACACCTGTTGGTGACATGTCTTATTACACATGTTGGTGACATGTCTGGTGACACCTGTTAGTGACATGTCTTGTGACACCTGTTGGTGACATGTCTTGTGATACCTGTTGGCGACATGTCTTGTGACACCTGTTAGTGACATGTCTTGTGACACCTGTTGGTGACATGTCTTGTGATACCTGTTGGTGACATGTCTTGTGACACCTGTTGGTGACATGTCTTGTGACACCTGTTGGTGACATGTCTTGTGACACCTGTTGGTGACGTGTCTTGTGACACCTGTTGGTGACGTGTCTTGTGACACTGTCACAGGCCTTGGTGGGGTGTTTGTTTGTCTCCTGTCTTGTGGTCTCACCTCCACAGGCTGCAGGCAATTACTCCCCCCAGCTTCCCAGGGAGAGGGGGCAGTTTTATTGCTCCCATCCATCACCCTCTGCCCCACAGGGTCATCTGGACAGTGCAGGGAAGATTGACTCCCCAGGGCTAGGGAAGGGGAGAGAGGACTGAGGGACATTAACAGGCTGACCACCATAAATCAGAGAGCCACTGGAATTCCTCTTGTGCACATGTACTGACCACCTGCGATGTTGCTTTGGTGATAGTGTCTGGACAGTGTCCAGTGGCTTTGCTGGGTGTGTCTGACCCTGTCCTGTCCACTACGTTATGAGATGGTCCCCGTGTTGTTATGAGATGGTCCCCGTGTTGTTATGAGATGGTCCCCGTGTTGTTATGAGATGGTCCCCGTGTTGTTATGAGATGGTCCCCGTGTTGTTATGAGATGGTCCCCGTGTTGTTATGAGATGGTCCCGTGTTGTTATGAGATGGTCCCCGTGTTGTTATGAGATGGTCCCCGTGTTGTTATGAGATGGTCCCCGTGTTGTTATGAGATGGTCCCCGTGTTGTTATGAGATGGTCCCCGTGTTGTTATGAGATGGTCCCCGTGTTGTTATGAGATGGTCCCCGTGTTGTTATGAGATGGTCCCCGTGTTGTAATGAGATGGTCCCCGTGTTGTTATGAGATGGTCCCCGTGTTGTTATGAGATGGTCCCTGTGTTGAAGTTATTAGGGACTTTTCCTAAACACAAAGACCCAACAAGGAATGCCATCATCAATAAAATCCTTTGTTAAATTTAAAGATCTCTTGCAAAATGCAAAAGCCGTGGCACCATATTACTGAGGATACTATTTCAGTGACACACCAGCGAACGTGTCTCAGTGGCGCACCCTGGTGTTGCCAGTTGTCAGTACGCAAGGCCGCTGCTAAGGAATAAAAGTGATCGTAATTTACTTCTCGGCTAAAAAAACCGAAAGTGAAACAATACATGGATAGAAATCAATGGTTTTGATTCGATTTGGTGCCATTTTGAAACGTAGGCAGTTTTGTCTGCCATACTCTTTGTCTTTGATCAAGACTGCAAAATTAAAACAATAGTATAGAGAGACTTGTGTCCAGGTTATGGCAAAGTAACATAGGGGGAAATAAAGTAAATTGATGCAGTGGCGCCACCTGTGAATTGGGCAGGGAAGAGAAGAGCATTAATTTCCGAGATCACCATCAAAAACATCTGCTAAGTCTGTTTAAGATGTGGTGATTATCATAAAACCGACTCAGGTACGCTGAAGTCAACAGGTGCACAGTTGGCCAACTTGTTGATTGAATACTTACGTGGTTGATGAGGTACAGAGATATTCTTATTCTGGATTCACAAATACAATGTATTCCCTTTTTAAAATCCTTTTATTTAGGTTTTCAGATATTTTTGCCACTCTGGTGCTGGTATCATGCTCAGGCCTGTATTTTTAAACCCGTGAAGCCTATAAAATTATCATGTTCTCACAACTTTTCTTTTGCATTAAAACAGTTCTGGTAGACTAGTTCTGAACAATGTCAATTGTAAAACTGTTCAACATCAAAGGAGTCATTGAAAGGAACTACATGGAACAGTCGGTCTTTTTCGAGAGGTCTGCTGGACTATATTGACTATAGTTAATGGGTTTTCATGTGCCTAAGTAATGTTTATAAATGACATCATTATAATACACCTATGAATTGGGCAGAGAATTACGAAAAAAAACACCATTGGCTGGTCGGAGATTTATGCAATTTTACCAGCCTGTTGATTACTTTGCTGAAAGGGTGACACATGGCCAAATTAAGTGCACTGTCAATTACAGCAAGTTTGCTAGTCTGTTTGTTTATTTTGACAGGCATCACATAAACAGAGGCCCAGCTAGGCAGGACATGATGTGATCATTAGGGATGAGGTCATGACAAAGTGACACCAGTGTACACCTCCCCTCTCATGTCTGTTGACACTCTCACAGGCCATTGTCACATGAAAGCCTGAAATTAACACTCCCATCAAACGTAAACAACCTTCACAAATGCAAACCAAACTCAATGTGAAGTGAAAAACGTCTGGCCGTAGCCATTTAAGGAATGCTTTTAGTAATAAATTATGTAGACACTCCAGCAGAAGGAGATGGGACATGTTTTGGGCAATAGAGGGGGATATTCCATGGAAATGAAAATGTAGGAGGAAGTATTATCAGGGAGGCCAGGTGGAGGAAAGGGAAGCAGAGGGTTCATGGAGGGAGAACGGGCAAAATGTGGTACACTTGGGGTAGGAGAAACAGGGGCTTCGTAGCCTGTAGAGTTGTGTGGTAAGAATGCAGTTTCTCTGCACTCCAAAGAGGGCAGAGAAAGTTGGGTAACGTGTTGAATTTCCGAAGAACTTCCTAGTCTGTGAAAGATGCCAGTTATGTGTGTGTACAGTTTTTATTCACAAATGTAGCTTTCATGCACACATACAAACACACACATACGCATGCATGCATGGACACACGTGTACGCACATACACACGTGCACACGTGTGCATGCACACACACACAAACATGCACGCACATGCGCACACGCACATGCACGCACACACATTCACACACGCACGCACGCACGCACGCACGCACGCACGCACGCACGCACGCACGCACGCACACACACACACACAGGTCTATTTCAGACTGGGACCCGCTGAATGTAGACACCCTCTCCCTCCCCCACCTCCATATCACATGCCGGGGACACAATACCTCCCTTGAGACATTGTGACGACACTCTAGAGAACTCACCTACCGGAAACTTGTTCAGAACAAATTAACCCAGTGCCCTGACTCTGACCTACATGGGTGTTATGTGTGTATTTACTGGCCTCTAGTTTTGTCATCAACTCACCACCCAGGCACTGTTTGCTTCTACAGTGGACGGATAAACACAGGTTGACACATCCATGTGACTGAGAGAGAGCCAGAGAACTGTTGGTACAGCCATGAATGACAACTACAGTCCTGTTGACACGTTCTGATTAATCCTCTTGTGGCCATTGTGAATGTCCAGGTAGACTGGACCTGATATATTGACCACCATAGTTGGGGTTTCCTATGGGATGATTGATGCAGTGCATGGACTCAGACAGGGTGATTTATGCACCCTGGGGTCCACAAAGACAGCTCAGCCATTCCTGGCTGACCCCAAAACCAGCTAATTGAGAAGGGTCGGCTCTGGGATCATTCATTTTGCTATTCCATGTTGTATTCAGGGATCATTCATTTTGCTGTTTCCATGTTGTATTCAGGGATCATTCATTTTGCTGGTCCATGTTGTATTCAGGGATTGTTCATTCGCCCTTCTGTAAGTCGCCCATCAAACAACAGTTCACCTACACTGTATGTAAGACCTACTCAGTGTCCTCCTGTCAGCTGGCAGGGTTTTCCCACAGGACAAGTGGCATCTGTAGTCA
Organism: Oasisia sp. SBJ-2009; assembly: GCA_964017155.1. Lineage (NCBI taxonomy): Eukaryota > Metazoa > Annelida > Polychaeta > Sabellida > Siboglinidae > Oasisia > Oasisia sp. SBJ-2009. The sequence goes on along the minus strand of OZ024860.1, from coordinate 50,405,164 downwards.
CCCTTGGAGAACTTAATCCCACATCTCCACTTACATTTTACTACATTTTGAGTACTTAGTTCCAACATACAACAATTCACAGACTGTTTGCCTTTAAAACTGTATTTTACCCCGACCCTGTTGTAAAAGACAAAAACAAAGCTGTAAAAATACATTTCTTTGGTTACTGACAAAAGGGGGAGGTTGAATAACCCCTTGGAGTAGCCTGAAAAAAATTCCTTTGTAATCTTCAGAACAGCTGCCATTATTATTTATAAACTTCGGTGTTTGAATGGGAGATTTCGCTAGATTTTAGCAGCGTAAAGTATCGCATTCTCGGGTGTTTTTATTTTGCTTAGCCACAAAACGTCACCGGTCACTTGAGCTCTCTGTCACCTGATCCAAGTGAGACGACTATTCTCGTGGATTTTACACCGGCGACGCTTTTTGCCGCAGGCCGCATAATAACGTGTGTTATTTAAACACTGAATGTATTTATATCGCGCTCCGCGAGATCTTGACTTTTTATGTCTTGTTTAACGCCAGCACGAGTGTGTATTCAGAGCTGATCGCTGAAGCATGACTGGTTCTGTTCGTGTTTGTTATATCGCACACAAATCTAGCAATGTCCGGTTGATTTGTATAGACCTTTCTGTTAGGTGCCACTTGAAAGAGGCGGTCTATTCTACACACCATATCAACACACTCATGCCTGACGGACACGCTTATAAATGCCTGAAACTTTTGTCGATGAGGGAATTGACAACACCTACAAATTATTTATATCGCACTTCATCTGCTCGGTTAATAGCACGGTAAACAAGGCCTGAGAATACTTACCAAAGAAATTGCCATGTACAAGTCAACTGATTACGTGCTCTATTATGGCAGGAGTGATTGGGTTTATTGACTGTCTAAACTTGTTTTGTGATGTAAGCTTTTCAAACATGTTTTTTTGAGATACTGAAGTGTGTCAGGTTAAGAGGTCAGATCAGGGGTCAGCATAAGGTCAGCGTTATGACTTATCTGCAGATGTCCATGCAGTCAAGTTGTTACAGGCTTCAGATAGCCCCCTAGTTGTGGGAACATTGTCCTTATTGCGCGGCAAAACCAAACCTAAGTCCTGACCAGGCGTCATATTAGTGTTATTTCTTGCCTTTTTATTTATACTTTGACCCACCTTATTTGACCCTTTTCTGATTGTTCTGACTGATTAGTTATGAAATATGGCGTTGTCATTGTCACCAACCCTGCCCTGTCACCTACTCCCCAGTGACTGTTCCTGCCCCACCCTGACCAGCACCAGTGCTATTTGCCCCATTGACATCCACAGTTGGTTGAAACCTGCCAAGATTCCAGCTCCGTTGTGTGTCATTGTCATTGTCAGTGTCATTGTCGTGCCTTCTGACACAATGCCCAGTCCTTACTTGACGCGTCGTCAGTAATTACTCTTGTGTCGCTACAGAGTCGACGTTGAGTGGAACATGTCTGACTCTGATTTCTGTCACCTACACCTCTGTGGGACTAAACACCGTTTAATGCAGATCATTTAATTTTTGGTAACACTGACACCACAAATGGATAATGTGAGCTGAAATAATGTTGTCATTGACTACATGACATGGACATTGTTTTAGTTGGTGACACTTTGGTCACAAACTGGACGTTTCACACAACTGGAGCGTGTCCTGTTTCTTCTTAGAGGTGGCCATAGCTGGTGAATAGCAGGGAGTTTGTAGAAAGTGGTCTTTGTGCTGTCATTGCTGTGTGGCTGAATGGTTTCCAGAGGAGTTGAGAACGTGTTTGTGTGACCAGGGAGTGACGTTTAGGGCACTTTTTGGCAGGACTAGATGTCACGTCGTAGTACAACTTACCTTTACATTTGTTAATGTCTGTCACCAGTACAGAATGACCTCTAGTGACAGTTTCTTGTCATCTCGGTTTACAGATTACTTTACAGCATGACCTTCCTTGCAGTGACATTTCAAAGAAATTAAAATGATAAATCACATCTGTAGATTTTCTATTACTTATCAATTTACAGTGCACTATGTAAAACACAGCCAATTGTCGCATACATTTTTTTGGTGAACTTTAACCATTTTGATATGTTTTGCAGACTGTGTGTTTGGTTCTATGTTCTTCTAACATTGCCTACTACAAGACTGTATGTTTAGTCCTATTGTGTAGTTTATTGTGTTGCACGGAAATGTTTTCATTCCGTACTTTCTTCAGATTGGACGGCAACGAAACGGTCGAAGCGAAGTGGGTTCTCACTGAAGAAACGCACAATGTCCGGAGGTTTTCTGGACAACTTCAAAGACAAGGGCAAAGACAAAGAAGGTAATGGTGGGTTTTATTCCTTCAGTGAGTCTTTTATTCCTTCACCTTCAAAAGTAGATTCAGGTCCAGGTGTTGTTCTGTTTTTCCCATACGTCCCCATTATCTTTGTGTAGAATTTTCTCTTGACGGCCATGTTTGATCACATGACCTCCTCTCTCAGGCGAACCTGGTCTGTCAGTTGCGGTTAATTATTGGTTTTCAGTGGGAAACCTCAGTGGTTTGATTAATGCCACTGGGTGGTCCACAAAGAACCTCACAATGCACCGTGTGATTTACTCACGGGGTTAACTTGAGCACTGTCGTCACTTCAGTGCACTGGGGTGTGTTCTCACCCTACCCTGTGGTGGGGCGTGTTGTGTTGGGCGAGTGGGATTGTCAATCACGAGAATGCTGTTTTGGTTCCATCAGCGGCTATTTTGAAGTTTGGACAGATTTGTTCACATCAGTGTCTTTTGGAAGTGGCACTTAATGCGTTGGTTCCTTCTGTCTGGTGTGTGCCAGGGTCAAATGCATGAATATGAATGAATGAATTTCCCGGTTCGGGACAATAAAGTTTTATTGTATAGTATTGTATTGTATATGTTGTTATTTGTCATGACTCAGAATGGCTGGTAGTCTCTAAAAAACGATACCTAAACATGACCCCTCCTAAATGATAATAGTACAAATTATTTTGTGTGTTTGCAACAAAGCTGAATATTTTCCACATTATACAAGACGGTGTTCGATTGAACAGTGAAGTGTAAAAGTACTAAAACATTGAAATGAACCGTAATAAGTAATATACACGAGCTTGTGTTTACTCTTTATATGGATGGGTATTACCCTCCGACAGCTACATTTGAGGGTGATCCAGGGTGGATTCTGTGTCCCCATGAATGGAGCACAGACTTCAGCTATTGTGTAGTTAATTATGTGTCATTGTCAGACGTAGTAGGTTTCATGCCAGATTTTTAAGCGTCGGCCTGCGCTTGAACGGGTTCAGTTTTCAACAAGGGAATTTGTCCATGCATATTTCAGTAGATGGGTAATTAATTATCCAATGAGAGTTTTTGTGTGGCTACTGTTTAGTTCCATAATGAAGCTGTAACGAGATAATGGGATTTAACTTAAGATGTAATTGAGTGGGCCATTCTGGTGGTAATGAGACCAACAGGTGGGGCACAGTTCTTAGTTGCTAATTGGTGGTGGTTTGTTTCTATTAGGGGGTGGGGGGAGGGGGGAGGGGAAGGGGGGGGGGGGGGCAATGATGTTTTGGCATTGATCAGGCATGCAGGATCATAATCACTATTCTGTAGGGGCCACATAGTTTGTTATTTCACAAAATAAAATGTAAAAGTAATACATTCTGTCACAACATATGAGTCGGGTGTTTTGTATTGTAGTCGATACACACAGTGTATCGCTGCTGTACTGTGATCATTCTTTGTTTTGTTGCATCTGTATGTAATATTGACTCATCTAGTCAATCCACCGGGAATGACCTGTACCTTTTGATAGTACATGTAGTTTGGTCATTATTTCAACATCTGGCTGCTTGCCAAGGGCCATCCAGTCTGTCTAGCCACTGCTTGGACCTTACTCATGTTGTGTGCCTAGACACCTTTCGGTCCTCGTGTTTATATTCCTCTCTTCATTTTGTTTACTCACAACAACTACAGAAATTCAACAGCCCAGGACTTTTGTCAATAATAAATATTGACCAAAAAGTAACAACTTTCGCTGACTACTTTCATGTTTTATGTAAACCAATTATGGTGGTTATTTCAGCACTCACAAATTATGGTATCATTATTTCCGTCTGACTGTGCTCTATTCAAATATGCTAAAAAACACTAAGCGCGTTGGGAAACAGATCACGATGTATGGGGATATTAAAACAGCAGGATATTAACTAAATAAGAAAGTTGTTCTGAATCCCAAATCTCCCCATCCTCTCCCACTTAGCTTCCCTGTCCCGGAATCTCTGCCTGTTGCCATAAAACCTAACTGCCTTTGTGTCCCTGGGCACTGACAGCCTCAAGGCTCAGACTGAGCAACTGGCTGGGCACAAATTAGTCACTTCACTGAATGTCATGGTTCACCGAATCTCAATTAATCACCTTTGTTCCCATTACTCAATTAATCTAAACCTGTTATTAGAGATTGGCTGTCCACAGTGGACAGAGAGAGCCAGTTACCCCTGCTAACTGCACCAAGTAATTATCCTTTACACCTGCCATCTGATACAGGTGTAATGTCCTTTCAGTTTTTATTCAACTTTGCAGAATTGTAGCTTCAACTTAACAGTTATGATAGTAACCTTATTTACGTATTAATTGGCATTTAATTCAACATTTATGCATACATAGTAACCCGACTTTATGGTCACCTCAGTAATTCATACACCTTGAAGAAGAAGAATTTGTTTTTATTTGACCATTTTGTCAACACAATACATACATACACGTTATCGAAATTAAGGTCACCTCAGTAATGCAGCCACCTTGCCATTGTTTACCCAGTCCTTAGTTTGACCCAAGTAGTGAGGTTGCTCTTTATGTTTTCTTGACTTTAAATAATGTGCAGTTCCTTTGACTGTGTGTGTTATGACATTGTAGATCAGTTTATTTCATATGATGTGTTCCTGTTGTGTATTTGTTACACCTATGCCTTTTCGGTTTACTATCCTTATATAGAATTGTATTTTTACTCTTTAATTCAATTTACGACTATTGGTTGTTTAGCTTTTAAATTATTTAACTGAATAATGTAATGTTTTAATTTCTCTGCAGATTTTTTTAATTATTATTATATTACTGTAAAGTGCCATAGAGCACCGTGTGATTATGGTGCTATATAAATATTGTATTTTATTATTCTTTATTTATATTGCAGATTCCACCAGTGCGGGGTGGACGTTTGGAATCCCAATTGGAAAATGTGTTGCGAATGACTCAGAGTTACAGCGACAGAAGCCGTCCCTAGTGCGAGAACGACGGGACAGCCTCGATCTCACCACACAGACCCACCGACCGTCTCGGTACGTTCACCGCAGAGTCCTCTAGTGGACAGATCAGAACCATTGATCTGTACACATGAACCAATTCGGAAAGAAAAAAAATTATAAATAATAATGGTATATAAATAAAATAATTTGTGTTATGCAATTGCACGTGCCTCCTAAAACAATGTAATAAGACCATCTGAAATTGTTGTGTTTCATAATTACATGAAACAGGAGTGGGTAACTTCAGTGCCGAAGTAAAATTATATTTACCTGACAATGTGAATTTTGCATTTGTTAAAAAAATACATTTTATTCGCTTAAATTGTCACTATTTTACAGGGAAATATTGATATTTATTGACAGTAACACTGTTCCCGTCTTATCGTACCTGCACTAGTGCATTGTGGGCCCTGTAGAGACACTCACCGAGCCACATGCTACCTACACACACAGGGCAAATATAAACAGAACGCTGGAGTTTGTAGAAAGGCTCAGCGTGGCTTTCCCTGTCTGGAGCATTCTTGCCTGTCATGTCCCCAATTGACCACTCTGGACGGCCAAGACACATAACATGTTTAGTTAAGGCATGTCTTTGTTTGTGTTAGGCACCTCTGGAGGTATTTGAAGAATTCAAATTTTCCTTTGATTTATAGCGATCGTTTCTACCAGAAGATCAGAGTTTGTTTTGCAGCTTATGGTTGTTAAACTTAAATTTTTCTGTGATTCGTCTCCTTTTGATAAATTGATTGCTTACTTTGTTGATCTTTCTGGGCTGGACAGTTTTTATTTCATATGAATGTTTTATTTATTTCTAATATAACTTGTTGACCAAGTTTGGACCATCTCAATTTTGACGAATCTTAATTTGGATGTCGTGTTAGTTAGATAACTTGTACGGCTTTAAAAATGTAACCAAAAGGGCCTAAATAAATAAATAACCAAACAATATACCACAATGTGTATTTTTGTAGTGTTGGGTTCTAGAGAAATGGTATAGTTTTATCACTGAATGATGTGTCATTGAATTTCTCATGGGAAATATTTGAAACTTTTAACATTGTTTTTTCTTCTTAAAAGGTCACATGCTCAGTACAACTAATATATCAACAGAGGTGGTTATTTATTTGAAGATGTTGTTGGGGTAATTTCAGCCCCCCCCCCCCCCCCCCCCCCCCCGTGTGAGCAGCTGTCTGTCTGAACTCGCCCCTGGAGACTGTGGGTTGCCATATTTCTGGGCATCTCCCTGGCCCGGATCTGTGCCTTATTCCCTCTGGGGCTGTGTAAATATAGGCCCATGTTTACAGCTGCAGTCATATCTGACCTCACGTGTTTCCTATTTATGTCATATTTACCTTCCCTTCTCCACAGCTCCTTAATGCAGCCCAGACTTACTGGTTAAGTGCAGGACTATAGCAGGGGAAGAACCCTTGCTTCCTACCCTGGATGCCCTCCCTACCTGCTGGGGGCTTTATCTCACCCTCCTGGGGAGATAGATGGGCCCTGGTATTCCAAACATCCAGCAGATGTTTATCTACGGGGTTATGCAGATGTTGTAGTTGAACTGTGGCCTTGTGCAAGATGTGATTTCTGGGTCTTAGTCAGCGTCAGCAGAAGTCTGTGTGTTATTTTATTGTTCCTTCAAACCCTGCAAAGATGATTCAGTTGTACAGCTTAACATTTTGGGGTTGGGTTTTTTCCTTCATGTGTGTGCGTGTAATAGTGCTGCCTAAGTTTTGTGTAACAATTCTGCAGTTATATTGCAATGTAGTTGCGTTGTATTTAACAATGTGAAGTGCCACTTTAAGTCCTGTTTGTTGCTTCAATTCCCACAACTCAGGAATCTATGGCAAACATCTCAACATTTCACTTATGTCCAAGGCTACTGTTATGCTACATGTATTTGCTTTATGCTTTGATTTCGTCATCAAAGATGATTCTTGCGTTGTATTTTCCTGTCTAATTTTATTTTATTTTTCCCTCTTGCAGAAAGTCAAGCAGCTCTTCGGTAAGTTTTTGTCATGTTTTTATTATACGGGATTGTTATTAATACTCATATAAACAACTACAGAACCACATTATCCAGTACCTCACTGCACATGTGCACGGATAATAAATGTAAAATGCTCTAACCAAAAAGGCAAGACATTAGGATATTTCACTGCACCCAATCGCCACCTGGTGGTGCCACCTGGTGGATAGTCGCGGAACTACCCGGTTGTGCTCATAAACACCATCTGCTTCCCAGGCTAATCAATGGGAATTATGATCGTGGGCAATCATGTGTAACTACATGTGTCTATCTACATCCGACCATTGCCAGTGAGTCCTGTAATTGCAGCCTTATCGAACGGTCAGCATGATATGACTTTGCACACATTGGCCATTTTGCGATAAGGCAACCCAAAATTGAGTGACCGCTTGTGTGGCTAAATCCTATGATTGTTCCCATGCTGGACCATTAATATCATCACAGTAGCATGTTGGTTTAGACTAGTAGGGTCACTGTTCCATGACCCATAATTAATAGTTAAAACAATGTGCTTTGTAAAACAGAACCATCGTCACTATTTGGTGTCCTCCAGGTGTCTTCATCATTTCCTCATTTAATGTAGCACATTTGAGCAGAAACACTTGTATAAATGTTAATTATAAATCATATAAATGTAATATTTTATAATAATTACTACATCAGTGATTATAACCTGCCACTTCCCAAAAATTAAGGCTGAACTGGTTTGTTTAATACAGCTTAGTTTAATGATTCATTAAACAGAACTATGGTAAATGCTATTTTTCGAACGTTTTATTTTATTACATTTTGTAGCTACACGAGTCGTTATATAAGTTTTACTGTTTTAAACGTTGTCAGCACGCTTGAACATAGTTGTCCTCTGCATATGCATAACAATTATTAATTAATATTAATAATAATTAATCTATTGTATTACATGTGGAAATGCTAACTTACATATATCAAATGAAGAAGTTTTCATTTTTTTAATGTTTCATTTCTGCCCACAGGGTGGCGCCAGTGGTGTCAGTTCTGATTCGCTGTCGGAAGCGGACAGCAAGAGCATCGGTTCGAATCTACTTGACGCCCTGTCATTGTCGTCATCGACAACGAACCCCGACAATGCTCGGCGGGAACGGGGGATGTGGACACACGCGCCCCAAGTACCCTACATTGTACATAGCTGTCTGAAGCATCTAGAAACTTATGGTGAGTCGACTTTAGTTCGGCACTCATCCACCCAGTCGTTTGTACCGTTGCAATGGGGTGATCTGAATTGGGCATTGATCTTGGTATGTTTTATTTGAGGGTGGAGTCGGGGATGGTCTCAGATACAAGTGAATATGCAGCTGTAGTCAGTGTTATTGAGTGTGAACAGATGGAAATGTAATGTGTGAGTGTTGAGGGAGGCGGTAGTGAGGTGGGCCAGTGCCCTCTTTTTGTGTGAAATGGCTGTAGTGCAGAAGTTTTACTGTCCTCACTAGAGTAGATAGAACCCAATATATAAGCTGCACAAGAACGCACAAGTTCGGTGAATAATCTGGTGTGACCTGATCAGACATGCATGCGTGCGAGCGTGTCTTCGTAAACCTGATGACACCAGTGTGAGTGTCCTGTTTACGAGGGCGTTTCTTTATTTTATAATCCCCCCTACCCATCCAGCATGACAATGGATGTGCTCTCTATGTACCCCTGGCACTGGCAGACAAAGCTGCTGCCCACTTTCACTGCGAGATCCTATCTCTCCTCCACTGTCTTGTTCAACAGATCACACTGGCTGACCTGGTAATCTGTGCTGACTCCTGATCTTATCATCTCACTCATTCAGTCAGGACCACTGGGCTACATAAGTCTGTCTTTAGAGAGCAATCTCTCATCTGCTTATCCAGTGCATTCTTTAGTCCAACAGTGCAGTGAACTTCCCCCGCGTAAGCTTATAGCGTGTGAACCACTACCGCACTACATCTGAACATCTTGATGTGTGCCGAATATAAGCTGGATGTGGACGTTTTACAGGACTGTAATAGTATTACCCTAGGTTCACACAACCCTTGGTTAACATAACTCTTGGTTAACATAACCCTGCGTACACACACCCTAGATTCACATAACCCTAGGTTCCACAACCCTAGGTTCACACAACCCTAGGTTCACACAACCCTAGGTTCACACAACCCTAGGTTCACACAACCCTAGGTTCACACAATTCTAAGTTCGCACAACCCAGTAGCCAGTTACCTAATGGCTAAACATTTTAAAAAGAAAAAGGTTAGCTATAGATGTAGCATTGATGGCAGGATAAAATAACAACATAAAATACCTACAAGAAAACAAGTTACGGTGAGCTTGAGTGGATGTATTGGAGGGTGTTTTGTTCTTCGACACAGAATGAGCCAATGTAGTAATTTGTCACAGGAAGTCAACTGTGTAGAACGTGGGAAACAGGAAATTGTTGAATATCGGAGGATATTGTGGTTAATTTAGCTCTCCTTAGCAATACAGCCAATAGATATAGGCTGTTTTAAAAGTGGATAATTTCTTTGACGTTTCAACAGGATGTACTACTGTAGCTTTCAAATTACAAACATGCTGGTTTACTAATAACTATTTGGCAGGCACTGTGCATTCGATGTACTTATAGTCTGAAGAGTATTATATAAATTAATACATTAATAACTAGGAACAACATGTTTCTTTTATTAAATATCATACTTTTGTATGTACAGTACACATGTTTATGTGTTATTTTTAAATCCTTATATGGTCTGTATTATATTTAAAAACGTTACTGTATGTGAGCATGAACCTGTTGTATTTGTGTCTAACATGTGCCTATGTCTACTTTGTGCCCAGGTCTACGGGTACTAGGGATCTTTAGGATAGGAAGCTCAAAAATGAGAATGAAACAGGTGAGTTGACGCTGCAGCTAATTGTGTTGACAAATATATATGATCAATTGTTTGTGTTTGAAATAAGTAGTGCGTAGACCAAATAATATGATCTTAACATTTCAAAATATTTTTTCTGTTTTTAAATTGATTTGTACATTAATTTAGTATGATTACAATTACTAATATGCCTATTTTATGAACTGTTATGACCACTTATTATTTATTTGGCTACTGTAGAATTTTGCTAGCATCATATGATTATAATACTTAATAAATTACGATGTTTTATTATTATGAAGAGGTAGGATAATTCTTGAAATGGTGCAGTATCCACTATAATACTTTTCAGAGTGCCTCACTTGCCCCTTGATCACTACCATTACCATTTCATTACCATTACCATTTTATTACTATTACCATTGCCACTAGTACAAACGTCAACACATTGACAGTGTTAATACAAAACACAACATTAATAGCAGTAAAATGATTACCATCGTTTGTGGCTTCCGTGAGAATATATCAAACAAAAACTCAACTTTTGCAGTTGAAACTGTAGACAGCGGCAACAACTGTGTGAACAGAACACTTGCTCTTGTATTCTCCCCATGCAAATGACTAACTAGAACACTGTGCTGTAGCTATTGGAAAAGTTTGACTAACTAGAACACATTGTCCTGTAGCTACGGGAAGAGTTTGACTCGGGTCGAGACGTTCTGTTAAACGAGAAGCACAACCCTCACGACGTCGCGGCGCTACTGAAGGAATACTTCCGCGACCTCCCCGACCCCCTGCTCACTCGCGACCTCTACTCCGCATTCATCGCCACGCGAAGTAAGTGTCCTATGTGTGTATAAGTGTCCTACGTGTCCATTTTGTCCACTTTGTCTGAGACTGACGGTGGTTGTGTCCACCTACATACATACACACACAGTCCACGGTGGCTGGTGGTTATATCGTGGCTGTGCATCATGGGAAGTATATAGCTACAGTGGCGCCACCTTTGAGCTGAACATTCGCAATATTTTTTATACCTATCAGGGGTAGAACTTTGGCATTTATTTTACTAGATAGCGGGATTAGTAAAGTCAAACGTTTACTAGTCTGCCAAAAGGTTTAGTAGTCCGGCAAAATATAACCACTTGCGATGTGTTTGACCGTTGACCACTAGGGATGTGTTTGACCGTTGACCACTTGCGATGTGTTTGATTGTTGAACACTTGTGATGTGTTTGACCGTTGACCACTAGGGATGTGTTTGACCGTTGACCACTTGCGATGTGTTTGACTGTTGACCACTTGCGATGTGTTTGACCGTTGACCACTAGGGATGTGTTTGACCGTTGACCACTTGCGATGTGTTTGACTGTTGACCACTTGCGATGTGTTTGACCGTTGACCACTAGGGATGTGTTTGACCGTTGACCACTTGTGATGTGTTTGACCGTTGACCACTAGGGATGTGTTTGACCGTTGACCACTTGCGATGTGTTTGACTGTTGAACACTTGTGATGTGTTTGACCGTTGACCACTAGGGATGTGTTTGACCGTTGACCACTTGCGATGTGTTTGACCGTTGACCACTTGCGATGTGTTTGACCGTTGACCACTAGGGATGAGTTTGACCGTTGACCACTTGCGATGTGTTTGACCGTTGACCACTAGGGATGTGTTTGACCGTTGACCACTAGGGATGTGTTTGACCGTTGACCACTTGTGATGTGTTTGACCGTTGACCACTAGGGATGTGTTTGACCGTTGACCACTAGGGATGTATTTGACCGCTGACCACTAGGGATGTGTTTGACCGCTGACCACTAGGGATGTGTTTGACCATTGACCACTAGGGATGTGTTTGACCGTTGACCACTAGGGATGTGTTTGACCGCTGACCACTTGCGATGTGTTTGACCACTGACCACTAGGGATGTGTTTGACCGTTGACCACTAGGGATGTGTTTGACCGTTGACCACTTGCGATGTGTTTGACCACTGACCACTTGCGATGTGTTTGACTGTTGACCACTAGGGATGTGTTTGACCGTTGACCACTTGTGATGTGTTTGACCCTTGACCACTTGTGATGTGTTTGACCGTTGACCACTAGGGATGTGTTTGACCCTTGACCACTTGTGATGTGTTTGACCACTGACCACTAGGGATGTGTTTGACCATTGACCACTTGTGATGTGTTTGACCACTGACCACTAGGGATGTGTTTGACCATTGACCACCTGCGATGTGTTTGACCACTGACCACTAGGGATGTGTTTGACCATTGACCACTTGCGATGTGTTTGACCGCTGACCACTAGGGATGTGTTTGACCGTTGACCACTTGTGATGTGTTTGACCCTTGACCACTTGTGATGTGTTTGACCGTTGACCACTAGGGATGTGTTTGACCCTTGACCACTTGTGATGTGTTTGACCACTGACCACTAGGGATGTGTTTGACCATTGACCACTTGTGATGTGTTTGACCACTAGGGATGTGTTTGACCATTGACCACCTGCGATGTGTTTGACCACTGACCACTAGGGATGTGTTTGACCATTGACCACTTGCGATGTGTTTGACCGCTGACCACTAGGGATGTGTTTGTAGAGCTGGAGACGACGGAGAAGCGGCTGCAGGCGCTGCACCTGCTGGTGGCACTGCTGCCGCGAGCCAACCGTGACACGCTGTGGGCCCTGCTCAGCTTCCTCCAAGTCCTCACCCAACATTCCACAGACGCCGTCAGCCCCACCGGGCACGAGGTGAGACTCGGGCGACTCGGGCCCCATTGGGCTGGTGTTTTCAATTCAATTCAATATGATTTATTTAAACAACGTCCAACAAACAATACAATTTAAGACTATACAAACGAACGAATACGAATACGAATACATTTATTTCAGATAAAAACCCATATACAATTGGTACATACATTAGAATATCTAAGTAGCCTATTAAAGAACCAATATGTTAAAAAAATGAACAGATAACAAATAAATAAGGTTATAAGTTAGATAAATGTAACATTGTAGAAAAACAGATAAAATAATGAGCAATATACAGGATGTGATTGTAAAATAAATATGCAATTAATTCATGTAAATAAACACCTTTTGAAAAGTAAGTTATATAAAAAACTTACTGACTTAAATATATATATATATATATAATAGATAAATAATAATAAAGTTATATGCGAGACATGATGACTATCTTACAGATTTACTGTGTACAATGAATTGGCCCAGCTAATCCACATTGGGCCATTTATTATTTCAAAGCAATTGTACATAACCCATGCTATATACGTAATGTTGTTTGAAGGGAATACACAAGAAGTTAAAAACTTGTAGTAGTATGTATCCCCGCACACAATATTTGTAGGCACAATCATGTTATAAGAAAGAAATCACTATTATAATGTAAATATTGCACACATCCTAAATACATGACTAAGTAAGAAAACAAAACAACATAAACGTAATTAGTGATACAACCCCTAGTTCATTAGTCCCACTAATCTCACTTATTCAAAATAAATGGATGCATACAAGGAATTATACTTAGAATTCAGATACATTAGTAATCAAACAAATTAGAATCAGTTGCAATGAATGTTGCAATTATATATATATTCATTTCACTAATATTGCAAAGAGCTCTTAAATAAGATTTGGCATTTTAAGATCAATTTTGATCCTTAACCGTGATCTTGACTACCGGAGAACTGTCAACACCATGACAGCCAGTGGGACATTGTCACTGGTGTGTCATGGAAATAGTGTCCTCGGTAATATAGCCACGAATATTTGCTCAAATATTAATATACTTATTGTTACTTTTTATAGTGACTATATAAATTCGCCTTTTTAAGAACTTACTGAACCAACATCTTTGTGTGTTTCAGTTGCCTGGCAACAAGATGGATTCTCACAATCTGGCAACGTTATTTGGACCAAACATCCTTCACACCTCCAAAGGTGGAGAGTTCCAGGTGGAGACTTTAGAGCGAGCGCAGGAGAGCCAGGACGTGATCGCGATCGTGAAGGAGGTCATCGACCACCACCAGAAGGTGTTTGAGGTGAGCAACACTTCATGTGACACCAAATCATTCCCAAAAACGTTTCTACATTTATTTTAGGTTCATTTATATATTTAGACTTAACACATGTATGTTGAAAGGATACTAAGTACTGCTGATTAAATTAGTCCCAAAATGTGTTCAGTACTTGAATTTTTAGTAAACAAAACATTCAGTTTATAGACAACTCTATTGAAATGACCACAGATGCTGTGTGGGTTAACTGGTTAATTGTTGTTCGTGTAGAATTGTACTTTTCCAAACTACTGGTGTGAGACACTACCACTGCCTGAGACGCTGATGATGCAATGGGCTACCAGTGGTGCCATCTACTGGACATTTTAAACAAATTTCAATGGAGTACAAATTGTTTTCTAATCATTAATGCTGCAGGGTACAAAGTAGGGTAATGAAACAATTGTTTTACTTTGCTTGATAAAGTATGTTTAAAAATACTGATGCTCATTTAAAGAAAAAGATATAAAGCTATGATGACAATGACGCAGTTAAAACAATTATTAAACAAAACCATGTTTCTAAATAATTATAATAATAATAATAAACAAGTAGTAATAATAAACAAGCAATATCACAGCGCCACATCCAAGTAACTGTTCTGTACTTTATATATTTTTAAAAAATAAAAAGTAGAAAATAAATAAATAATAATTTTGATAAAAATGAAAGAAACAAGGTATAAAAGCACCAAAACACTTAGCGTGAAAAGTCGCGTGTGATTCGCCGTCAGCCATAGAGAATAAGAGGACGAAGGTGTACCTCGGTGCTGCCACCTAGCGTACAGGAGGACACCTGCACTTTTTTCTATATTATATGGTAAATCATATGGGACAAGGATATTATCCGAGAGAATATCTCAGATGTGTTCACATGGTAAAGATATTAATATAAAAATAAAATTAATGCTAAATTTTATGATTTAATGTACCCGGTCCACAAGTGAGACTACAATGCCTGTGTGTTGTGTGTTCCTGCGTGAGGAATGCGTGACATTGCACTCGTGTGTGGAGCTAGTGTGTCAGCCTGCTGCTGTATACACTACACACTGTACACTGTACACAGTACACAGTCAGCCTGTGGCACACTGACACACGGCAGTGGAGGATTCCACACATTTTCTCTCACTGCTGTTGCCATAGAAACAGACTCTGGGCAATTAAGAGTTTGCCAGGTTACAGGAATGCCAGTTCCCAGGGGTGCCTGGTACGTTTCCCTCCCCAGTTTCCCTCCCCAGTTTCCCTGCACAGACTCTGTCCCCAACACCCTATTGTCAGTGACAAGGTTCATCAGTTGAAGCAACTGCAATTTAAAAATGACTTGCAGAAATTGTGGCGAAGTCGACAGTGTTTTTTGGTTCTTTGTGTAACTTTGAAAAGAAGTAGTAAATTACAGCGACAGTGATACTGAAGATTGTAGGGAAGACAGTCACACAATTGTTGTGTTTTACTCATCGACTGTGCAGTGGACGTACAGGGTCACATTGAAAGACATTCTTCCTTTCTGAGATGTGGAGATTTCACAATAGGTGTCTTCAGTAATATGTAGGTTTTTAATGCCAAAGGTGTAATGATCTCAGAAAGATGGGTGTACAGATTGTTAAATCACTGATAAAGGTGAGGAAGATGTAGGTTATGAAGGAGTCATTGAGGAGTTAAACACTTGCAAGTATTCATCACGATAAGTTAACATTTTGTATCGTCTGCCGGCTGCCGTACTTAATTGACACACTGATTAGTAAATTAATAGTTCCAGTCATGACATAACATTTATCAAACAATTTGACCCCAGATTTTCCACTTTCTTCTGGAATTGACACTGTGAGTGTAAATTTGATAAAACTATAAAATTTTAATTTTTACATAAACCATGCGTAAATTGACATTGTGTTTGTGTAGCAGCAGAAAGGCTCCCGATGTACACTTGGTCAGTTGATATAGACATGGAGGGAAGGGGTTGTGAGTGAGTGAGCCCCAGTAGCCTCAGTCTGGCGTCTCCCTCCAACCAGCCCAAGCCGCCGCCTGAGTTCAGGGAATACATGTTGTGTTGCCGACGCCAATGACTGTGTTTTTCCCTGGTTCATTTGGGACTTTCTGATGTTGTTCCACGTCAGGTTGCGGCTGTGGCTGTCAGCTGGTAAATGTCACGGCGCGAATTGTTCCTGCAGCTGCTGAATGCGACAAATAAACCACTGGACTTCCTGCAGGAATCGCAGATTTACTGCGACTTGTCACAGTCCAAGCGTTTGTGTTGCATGTGGCACGCAGTTGTGTTTGGGTTTGTTTAGGTTTGGTATTTCAGGTGAGGTTGGACTTGAAAGCGTGTAGGAGTGTGTAAATATAAATGCGTACCGTGGTTGTGTACACACGTGTATAAAGTGATGCGGGCTTATGTGGAGTGAGTTGCAGGCAAAACAGATGCCGTCTGTGAAAACATGAAGAGTAATGAGATGTGTAAATAAAACACAGTCAAGCTTTATCCAATTATTTAATGTTCACAGTTTATACTCCAGTTTACAAATTCCCGATTAATTTAGCTTCATAATTTGACCAGGCGTTCACCCAAAACATGCCCTGGTTCGTAAGGAGGGCCCAATAAAAGAGGCACGTTTTAGGGCCCAAAAACCTGTAGCACTGGTTGGCCTGAACCCCCACTGGCCCTGACAGCAGAAGCTCCCATCTCCCGGGGGAGATCTAGGGTTGCCCTCTCCCTCAGGGAGTGCGCTGGAGCCTCTGTGGTTCTGGGTTTGTTCGACTGCTGTGAAAAAATGTGAATAGTTGCACAGCAGGAAACTGGATTCCAGACAGCGGTCGCTGTCGTAGCACCCGACACTCGCTGGTTTATGTAACACTTGAATGATTGGCTGGCAACTGTGTTAAGGCCGGAATGTCCGAGGTATTGTGAAATGCTTGCCGAATTTTGTGGTGTTTGTAGAGTGAAGGTGGTGCCATCTAGGGGACAATGACTCAGGTGTTAATGAGGTGGTGCCACCTGGAGGATAATAACTAGAGTATTGATGAGGTTGAGTTAAACTGAAGCAAGTTACAACATGGGATGATAGTGTCAGGAGTGTTAGTGGCATTTCAAGGGTCGGATGTAACGTTGCATTTTTGTGTAATGACCTATGTGATTAGAAGCGACTGCTGGGAAGTCTGGCAGGCTGTTTAGATGGTTATTATAGTTGGTTTATGAATTGCCCGGGTTGACCTCCATTCCACATGTCCATTGTGACAAGACTAGTAGGGTCTACTTGTGTTCTGTTATACTGTACTGACTGTCTGTGTTTCTTCTTTCACAGCTTCCTGTCGACTTGTACGATGAAATGTTTCGGTTAATGCAAGAGACAAATCCAGAGGCCGTAGACCATTTGCTCAAGCAGAAGTCGGCATCCATTGGGTAGGTCCATCACAAACATTCACAGAGTGACTCAGAGTTTAGTGGCCGGACTCTGTAGGAGTGGCTACAATAAATCTATGACGGCAGCAAATTAATCAAATGTTTCCAACAAAACAGCTATTTTATCAGCTTTTACCTTAACAAATTTCACTCGTAAGTGTACACATGTACAGTGTATAAGAAACTATTTCAGTGTATAAGAAACTATTTCTCTCATTAATTTATAGCAAGCATCATGGTTACATTTATTTTATGCATATAAATAAAAACTTGTTTAAGTTGTGGCGGAAAATTTCTTGTTATAATTAGTTATTGGTGAACGGTTATGGTTTGATTTTAATCTAGTTTGTTTGTGGTTTTTGTCA
Source organism: Oasisia sp. SBJ-2009 (assembly GCA_964017155.1). Classification (NCBI taxonomy): domain Eukaryota; kingdom Metazoa; phylum Annelida; class Polychaeta; order Sabellida; family Siboglinidae; genus Oasisia; species Oasisia sp. SBJ-2009. The sequence continues at coordinate 50,387,096 of OZ024860.1, read as the reverse complement.
AGTTACAGCCAATCTTGTGTTCACTTTTCAGTGGTGTATATGTGTGAGGTCATAGGTCATAGGTCAGTGTTTCCATCATCCGCCTGGTGTTACTCCGTGTGGCGCATAGCATATTTGCCATTTTTGTTTAGTGTTATGTATGAACACCTGATACGTTGTAGATATTGTATGGCTTGGAGTACAATATCAGACAGTAGAAGTGTTTATGTCTGTGCACGCATGCACACATACACATACGCACGTACACACGACACACACACATATACACGCATGTACACAAACACATACACACACAACACACATACACACACGGCACATATACATGCACACATACACACACGAAACACATACACGTGCACACACACACATACACACACAACCATATGTATGCATACTCATCCATAGCTCAACACAAAATATGTATACAGGTCCACTTACAATCATACAGACGCGTACATGCGCGCGCATACACACACACACACACACACACACACACACACACACACACACACACCATGCATGCTGTGTGTGTCACATGAAATATTGCTCCTGTAGATCTGCTTCACTTGTGACTGTGGGTGACCCACTGGTAATTATTTCTGGCAATCTCACCTGGAAATAATCATCAACAGTACGATGCATTTATTGGAATAGTTTTGCGCTTCTCTCTCTCCACTCTGATAACTTTCAGGACTGGCCCCAGTTACTGATTTAAGGTCTAATTCCAGACTGCATGTTGACAAGATAGATGTATGCATCACAACTGTTTTCATAGGCTCAGCCAGTCCTCAATTTCTTATGTCAGTTTGTGGTAAAGTGTTTAGATACACAAGATCAGTTTTAGGAAGAGTTATATAAATGTAACTGGTCACCAAGTACTACTGGTTATTCCTATTTTCCTAGTATTATAATGATATAATTCTGCTCAGTGCAACTCATAAAGCAAGTGTTGGCGTCCATACGCTGTACTGTGTGTTGTGTATATGTTTCCATGACGAACATGCCACCGTTGGTTGGCGTGACAACAGGCCTTAACGACGCGCTTGTGGTTCCAGGACGGAGGTAGATGGCGACACGTGTAGCAGTATGTTCGAGGAGAGCGACAGTTCGTCTATTCCGCAGTCGCCCGGGGCCCGCAGCGAGCCTGACTCTCAGCTCCACGGGCGGGCCGACTCCCTGCCCGCCCCCCGCCAACACCGCACCCTCGCCCCCCGCGTCCGCAGCACCGACCCCCCCAGTGACAGTCTCAAGGTGCCGGTGGGGTACACGGTCAGCGCCCCTGACCAGGGGTGGTATCGGCCGGAGCGGTCGCGCAGTCCCGTGTCGCCGAGAATGAGCCCGTCGCCGAAACCGTCGCGGGCGCCCACAGCCAATTCAGCCGAGCGCACGTTGAGTGCGTCCACGTTGACCACCCGAAGTGGTCAATCGCGGCCACAGCAGCTCAAGTTGACACCGTCGGGAACGTCGCTGAACAAGCACACGTTGACAGTGCCGCCGACGGTGTACAGCAAGCAGCGTCATTCAGCGTCGTCGTCGAGCAGCGGTTACTACGCCGGCAGTTCGCGTTCGGGCACGAACAGTCCCATCGAGAAGTCGTCGCCCGTCGTCGCGGCGTGGTTCCTCGACTCGCCACCGGCGTCGCCAGCGCAGCGCCCCTCGCCCCTCAATTCCACCCCGACGTCGCAGGACGAGGGGGCGGGGGTGGGGGTGTGGGGGGGCGACCGCCACAAGACATCGTCGCTGCACAGACCTTTGCACCTGGCCGCGTCGTCGTCGGAATCGTCGCTGTCGCCCGCGGACACACTCGAGCATGCTGGGAAATGTGCCGGGTCGAAATCGTGGCAGCTGGAGAGGTGGAAGCACTGGGAGAGACTGGCGCGAGAGAACAGTGACGATTACCACGAACAGGAGACGCTCGTGTAGTGGCGCCGCCTGCTGGGCTCCGCTAGAAGCTGTTGTTATTCCCCTCAGGACTGGACGCTTGCATTGGTGGTGCCAAGGTCACCTCAAGGTCACCGCGTGTGTATATATATGTATGAATATGTTTCAGAACGACTGCCGTTAATCACCCGTTGTGACGTCGATCGATCGGTCGCCGCTTCTAGACAGTGGCGCCACCGTGTGGTCGTTGTTGTCAGGTGAGATGCTGGGTAGCCAGCATGTATGTGTATGTATATATATATATATATATAATTATATATATTTCAAACAGCTGATCATGCCAAATGTTAGTTCTGTTTTAGCCGTCGGCTCAGTGCGCTCAGTGCTGGGGGCGTTGGTGCTAAAAAGAGAAATAGTGCTGCACACGAAAAGAAGCCAGAGTCGTAACCGTTTGGTTGAGCCGAGTTTCTGTTTTCTATGTTTATTGTCATCTACCTCTCGTGAAGCGACTACACAGATCCTTCTTTTGCTGATGCAGTATGTCAGTTCAATATATTCTCAACAGTAGTACACAGTGCTACCGAACTACTGGGAACACAATCTCTGCATGAAACGAGATTTCATTGTTACCACGGGATAAAAACAGTTGATAAGAAATTTGATAAAATTTATGGTAGTTAACGGTCAAAATCTAGTTAATTTAACTAGACTCATTTGTATCTTGTATTTAATAATACGCACACAAAGCAGGTGTGTAAACAGAAATTCGTAGGGGGTGAAAAATTAAGCGCAACTAATTTCCTGGTACATCTAAATTGAGAATCGTTGTCATTCAGGTAGTTGAAATTATGCGACAGTGCAATAATTATTTCAGTGGTTGACTCACTAACATCAGTGTTGTTATAAAATAGCGTAATTGCAGTAAACAAATGGTAAGACTTACTTGGCCAGTTACAGCCGACTTTATGTAGTACTGTGTAGGAATAATGTATGCATTTTCATGTGGCATAAATTACGATTCACTGGCCATACCAAATTGTTTGATTAAGCTATTTCTCATTTTGGTGTCTTACTTAAAAATCTCTGCAAAAATGACTGAACAATTTCTACTATCGTCTGTGTGCAAGTTGTTGCAACGTTATTTTTGTTTGTTTTTTCTTTGAAATGTTTTATAACGTTTGTAAGTTTTTTATAACCGTAAAGTTCATTGCAGGGAATATGAGACCGCGAGTATTCTAAACACACTTAGCTTCCTCGATTCATGAGCAACGTCGGTGTTAATATAACATCACACAAATGAGGATCAGAGATAGTTTTGTGTCCATTTCTTTATCAGTTTTGTGTACTTTTAGACACATGTTAACTAGAGCAAGTAGGCATTATTGAAGTGATAGTCATTGTTCAGGTGTGAATCTAAGTGAAGTTGCATGCTCATCCAAGTCAGGCTGTGAGCAGATGTGCGACGTACGTTTGTCATGTAGAGTGTGTATTATGTTTCGTTGGTACCAAAACGAAAATGCTCATGGCATTTACAGTTGCAGTCAGTATGGGGGTTGACAGACCTGTATCGACTGACGTCACACTCACAGGCAAACTGAAGCATCACTTGCTGCAAACCCAACTGATCATATTTGAATATACGTGGCATTCATAAGTTGTTTATATTTTCAAACACTACACAGGATGTCCTAATTTCGTTTACAGATAAAGCATGTGCGTAAGTACGGATTTACCGGGTAACAAGACTGCTTTAAGAATACAGCAATGTTGCCTACTCAAGATAAGTATATAAATATGGGATTTTAAGGATCATGAAATGATAGCACTGCAAAATGTAATATAGATGACTATTGTTATTACTGGTAAATATTATTATATTTCTATGTCTTGTTTTGTAATTTTTCATGTAAAATACATCTCGTGGAGATAGCTGTACATATTACTTGTCATCAAACACGGCCACCTCCGTGGAGTCTTATTACATTTTAATTATATACAACTCGTCTTGTTTGTCTTTCTTTGTTGTTATCCAATGGATTCATCACATCAGGTGTGAGATGAGGATGAGGATGAGGCTGCTCCTCGACTTCTGTCTTCTTTTTCACCCTCCTCTTTTCCACGACTTTACTTGCATGAATGAATGAATGAATGAATGAATGAATGAATGAATGAATGAATGAATGAATGAATGAAAGTTTATTTAACAACAACAACACAGGAATATACAACATAGTATGGGGAAATAATACAATACATAACGGTAACGACAATACAATATAATATCGCTGCTGTTGTTAAAAGGACATAGCAGAAGTCATATGACTTGTAAGACGCTATGCCCTTCTCAACTAAAATGCGTAGTAGTTATAGTAATAGTTATAGTAATAGTTATAGTAATAGTTATAGTAATAGTTATAGTAATAGTTATAGTAGTAGTTATAAGATTTAACACAAACCAACAATTGTTTGTCATTGTGTTATGTTTTCATAAATACGAAGAAAGTAACGTCGACTTTAATTTTTTCTTAAATTGTTGCAAACTTGGCAACTGTGTTATATCACTTGCAAGACCGTTCCATACGTGTATACCTCTGACAGTAATTGACAGTAGTCTATGGGTGGTGTTCGCTTTTTTAACATAAAATAGTTTAGATTGTCTGGTATCATGCTTGTGTACGGCTGCAGTTGGTTCAAAGAACGCTTGTACACGACCTTCTAAACAGTGGTTGTTTGCTTTATAAAGCATAACCATAGTCCTATGTGTAATTAAATCTTGAAGTTTGCATCATTCCCTCTATCAACAGTCTCCATTTCCTTCTACCCTTCGATTCCCCAGTCCAGTCCCTGCCTTACCTAGTCTCTCTCCCCACAGTCATCCCAATCTTGGTCTTCCTTCCTTTTCCCGTCCACTTTCTGATATTCTAACCTCGTAAGTAAGTAAAAGCTTTATTTCCTGATGGTAACCACGTCACGTGGTAAGTCGTGATTTCAATAGGCCATCATCACCCAACGATGTTACATATATATATATATATATATATATATAAATATATATATATATAATAATACAATAAAGCTTTTGAAAAAATATAGTTTACAATGATACTAATAAAACATAATAGTAATAAATAGATAAAATAAGAAATGTGTAATTAAACCGTAATAAAAAATACATCTTAAATATATATACCCTGTATGCACAATATATATATATGTATATATATATATATATTGTATATACAGGGTATATATATATATATTTAAGATGTATTTTTTATTACGGTTTAATTACACATTTCTTATTTTATCTAGTGTATATACAATATATATATATATATATAGTATATACACATAATATTTAAAAATATATATAATAAATGACATTAATAAAACAGTATTAAAATAAAGTAGTAAAATAAAATTTGAAACATTAATAAATTTATGTAAAAATAAATAAATTTATATAAAATAATAACAAACCCTGCTGTTTCCCCTGTCAGTCCCTCACGCCAATCCACTTCCCCCAGGTTCTTCACAGACGGACCAACTGATAATATCAGTAGTCACAGGCCATGCAGCTGTCGTTACAGGCCACTAGGGGAGCATATGTCGCCCCGCCAGGTGTCGCTGTTGCTGCTGATGACGTCATAGCCTCCCTTTTCGGCCCCCTCATATCTGCGTGGGAGTTTATTGCTCTGCCAATGTTGCTCTCAGACCAACTATGAAATAAAACTAAAGTTAGGATATACTATTGTAAGACAAGACTATACTATTAAAATATTGAACATTAAGCTATCATGAAATGCAAATATAACCAGTAATTATTTAACTAATTAATGTTGTCAGTACTCAAGTACCAATATTTGGTTAATGCTATGGGAGGTTTCTAGATGAATAGTTACCAAGACTGAAAAGAATGAAACAGATATAAGATTTTTATACAGCACTATCACATTCTTACCTTGGAATGTGGTTCTTCCCCGTCTCTACTGTAGCACAATTGAACCTCTCATAACTTATTGCAGTATTTATTATTACATGCCAAGAACGACGAGTGTGTATGGTAGGCCTACTTAATTTGTTTTTGACTTGTGATTAAAGATTGCAGTTTTCGACTAACGATTGGCTGAAGCGGGGGAAGATTCTTCATCCAACCCTGGCCATTGGCCACGTTAGCCGGGTGGCCGCTGGTGAGAGGTAATTTGTATTAAAACGCAATTGCCGTATAATCCGGGTGGCCGATGGCGAGGGGGCTGAATAAAAAGGGGACTACTGTATATGCGTCAAGTTGCAGAGTATATGAAGCATCTGAAAAGTTCAATATGTACACATCGCGCTGTGTATTCATATATAATAATATACATGATTATATCAGCGTTCGGCGTGTTTGTTAACACGATCCTGTTGCCCGATGATATTCCCTGGGTCAGCTCTTCGAGGTGTGAATAGAATCAATAGATGCGGCCGGCCGAAACAACAGACAAGTTGCTGCGCTGATCGAAGCGACATCGGTCGCTGGCGCTCCCGTACATGTTGCGTAATTTTGTACCGGGCGACGTTCGTGGGGCGTGGCAGAGACTGGCTGTCCGAGCACGCGTGGCTGTCCGTCGAACGATCATGGGATGTGACGAATATGTTGCGCCGTGCAAGTCAAACTCGAAAGCAGCGCATTTAACATGTTCTAAGCTGATGCACTTCTAAGTAATGGTTTAATTGGAAAGACATTACCTTACTAATAGCATTGAAAGTCGTCGAAATGGCATCGTTTGATGGCTTGTCTCTTCAAATAGATTACCCGGACGTGAACCAGCACCATGACATTTAAGGTGGGTAAAGACGGAACAGAACTAGATGCTCTTTGTGGTGTATACCCAGCCAATACATTGCTAAGAAGTTTCACCTGGCGTTATGCTCTTTAATTAATTGCAGAACTTTGTTTTGACAAATATAGACTATTTTAGTTCTAATATCTACAATATTAAGACCTCCGTCCGCAAATGTGTTTAATAGTGATTTTCTTTTCAAAGCTTCGGGTTTACTGTTCCAAAGAAATGGAAATGCAAATTTTTCACAACCTTGTTTGGTACTGAGTTAAGACTCCCTATGTGCCAAATGGAGCTGCACAGCACAGATTGCAGGGCGAACTTTTCCCCCTAAATGATAATTCCATCCTGCTATATAGTTCACATATTTTTCGAAATTAGAAATAACTTTCCCCGAAGTCTTTTTGTCGGCTTCTTTTGTACCTGTATAAACGCCGTATTTGGGGGGGGGGGGAATCACTAGTCCATTTTTGACCATCAGGTTCAACTAAGAGGACCCGGGTTCGAATCCTGTGCTGCGGTGTTAACACCTTGGGCAATTTATTTCATTCTACATTGCTCCCGTTCACTCAGCTGTATAAACGAATACCTGGCAATAGACAAATGATTGATAAGTGTGCGAGTAGCCTTCGCGCATTATTTGCAGCATATGGCTGCATGCTTCCCAGAGATGGTGTCTGATTGCATGGTACTGCCAGGGAAGTAAAGTGTAAAGCGCTTTGAGCAATCCTTGTCTAAATTCCAGCTGTTCTTCACCGATTTACCCTTACACTATTGCTCTTATTCTGCAATCCAGATTCTTTCCAGCGACTTCAACTTATGGCTTAGCAACGTAGTGCCTGAATGTTTTCCCGGATCATGCACATCTCCCTTTCTTTTCTATATTCGGACACTTAGCCCCGTTCTTTATTCCTCTGTGAACTTCCCGTCTCTCTTGCAGGTGTTCAGTAATTTTTTTTGTCGATCATCTTCCAACTCGCTCAGCCACCGCCACCGCCAGCATCTCTACTCGCACTTCACCAATGCCTGTTTATCTTTCCAAACAAGCCTACACGATAAACCGTAAGAATTGCCCGGCTGTGACAAGTTTCATAAAGCTTACATTACTTTCCACCACTGTGTGCGCGTGTGCGTGCGCGTGCGCGTGTGCGTGTGTGTGTGCGTGCACGTGCGCGTGTGCACGGATGTCCGGGGATGTGGGTGTGTGTATGTGGGCGTGTGTGCGCGCGCGTATGTATGTGGGTGTGTGCATGGGTGTATGCGTGTGGGTGTGTGCGTGTGTGTGCGTGCGCGTGTGCACGGGGGTCCGGGGATGTGGATGTGTGTGGGTGTGTGCGCGCGCGTGTGTGTATGTGTGTGTGCGAGTGTGTGTGCGTGCGTGCGTGCGTGCGTGCGTGCGTCTGTGTGTCGTATTTACATTCATTGCTTACTCTTATTAGAAAACCTACCCAGCATCGATTATCTGGTTCGGTTTTAGATTTTACTCCAATAGTAAATAAAAATATTGGGAGTAGGTGTTTTTTTCTGTGTCTGTATTACTCTTTGGAATATAGGTCTATGATTCCTTCGATCTAGTGTTAGATCAGACGCAGACTGAAACATTATGCGATTCTTAAATATTTTAAATATCTTGCTTTTACGTTTTTGAATTAGTAATGGTTTATTAAAATAGATAAAACCCCAATTAATTTACTAAACCGTTACGTTGCGGTGTGTGTACGTGACAATCAATTGCTGCACGTGACCTTCGTCAAGCATAACCTTTGCCAACAGTAATTATAATGGTAACGTAGGGGCGGCATCATATCTGCTATATCAAACTGACCCCATCTTTTATGGACACACCGGTGATAGGCAAGAGGTTACGTGACGTGATAACGTTAGAGTACGCTGCGCACGCATTTGATGATTGTTGGAAGTTATCTTTAAATTTATTCTATTTTTACTCTAAAAGCAGTAAGAAACTTGATTTTATCAGTAATGTCTATGATAATATAAAGTCTTCATCGGAAGGAGGGTGCCGATTAATACAAAAAGAAATGTGACGATGACAACATATATCCATACAACACAATCTCTTACACATAAAAGCACGCTCTGTTTTTTCTCCCGTTAATCTCTCCCCTCAGCCTCCCCTCTCTCCCTCTCCTTCCTTCATCCCTCTCACTGCATCATCAGAATAATGTTTGTTAGTGCTAATATCACCCATCTATCTAATCCCGTATATAGAATACCAGTATAAAGAAGAAGTGCATTGGTGATTTGGCGCAGCAGTACCTCGACTGTCGATTGAATTACCTGTAAACAATCTTGCATCCGGGATAGTATGTATGTTTAGAAAGTGTTTAAAAACATATCGTTTTATTAGACATTTTAATTAATTCAAATTGTTTTGAAATGACGGACATTGCTTTACAATTTCTTTTTAGTGTCATACGCGTTTCAATCAGTGTTTATGTTTTAGATTAATTTATAGATTTATATAAATATATATTTACGTACACAGTTTTAGTAAAGGTTTTAATTTTAATTTGATATATATAATTAACATACCAAGTTTTAGTACTATACATCTTAAAAGCAGTGCTTAATTTATTTTATATTAATTTATATAATTTACATACAAAGTGGTTTACTAGTACATCTTAAAACCAAAACAATTAATGACTTATATTAATTTATATAATTTACATTTTTATTTATTAATATACATTCAGTATATTTCTTGTGCAGCGCATCGATCCGCTATGCGGGAATTAGCGCTATATAAAACCTTTATTATTATTATTTAAGCCGTCCAGTGTCCATTATTAGCAAATAGATGAATGAAATGCAGAAATGAGTAGCGCTGCAATCCTTTTTCGTTCTGATGCACAATGTGTCAGAGTGAACAAGTTTGTGAGGTTTTCTCACTTTATCTGTTTCCCTTCTGATTTACCTCTCCCCATCCCTTCCTTTAAAAATACTCAACATTTTCTCCTTTCCTCCCTGCTTGGCGGCCCCTCGCCCTCTCCTTTTCCCACTCCCTCACTTTCTTTATCCTCTACCATTTCCCTTCTCACTGTTCCTCTACACCCCTCTTCCTCCATACTTTCATCCACCAAACCAATCCTTTTTAACCCTCCCGTCATTCTAATTACGCCGCAATTCGGTACGGTCATGGGTAATTGCACATTCGACAAGAAGAGCGAAGCCACTTGTACTAATCAAGGCAAACTTGTTTTGTCCGTGTGTAATACCTGTCATGTTTCATTGTCAGTTTAACACAGACAATGCAATGCTTCATTGCCGTGGACATTCTTAGACTGACGTACTGCCGCCGACAATGGTATGCTCTTGGTCCCGCGCAAGAACGCACTGATTGACAACGTATAATTAGCAGCCTCTTTCGCGTTGAACATGACAGCTGCTACAAACAAAATTGACTTAAGCGTTCGATCGAAAGCATGGATCTGTCGAAATGCAGTTGTAGTCGAAATGCAGTTCTCCCGGTTTTCAGTACAAGACCAACGTCACGTGTTTATGGATGTTTCGTGTGCGGTCGGGTGCAGCGTTTCGCATGCTATTCGGCAAACAATGTGACGCTCTACGTGGTTTGACAGTTGGTCTTGAATGAGCTGCACATGTTGCAGGTTGGCAGTCATCAGACATTGGGATATACAACTAGACGCCGAAAAAGAGAGCGACGATTGCTACAGACAATTGCTTTAAGGTAGGCTATGTATGTAATGTTGTTGTGTTATTTAGAACGGCAACTGTTGGTAGTATACTACATATATTGCCATGTGGTACAGTGTCGACATTCTGTATTGCTAACTTGCATAGTCAAACCTGCAAGGCATTACGGAAGACAAACATCATCATCATTATACATAACTGTTACCGTCGTTCTACGGTGAATATAATTACACAGATAATCCATTTATCATTAATCAAAACATTATTTGGCAACATATTTGATATGTAATGAATGTATCCACTTGCTGATTTGCGTCGATATAAATCGTAGGTAAGCATTGTATTTATTTATTCAATAAAATAACAAATAACTAATGTTTTAATCCACCTCGGTTTATTATCTTAAATTATGAATTCTCGTATATCAATGCGAGTTATATTATTCACTGTAGGATGTCCTGTATTATGTATCTGCATTTAAAAATAATGTCTTGTTTAATTTTATGAAGGAAAAAACGACGGCGATGTGTGCGCCATATTGTTGCCAAACGTCCGCTTCCGCTTCCGAACCATGAATCTGCATAAGTCAACATTAATAATTATAGTTATGCATGTTAACATGTTTGACGTATCATATGATATAGCATGACATAAAAGCGTCGTTTTAATGTAATGCTATAACATAAATAACGTCATATATATCAGCTTACGTGTCTTACAAGTTGACACCACAATTTCGCCAGCTGAGGCTAGACATTGCTTTATAAGCAAATAAAATGGCTACCTTCATTGCAACTGAAGGTAGCCATTCGTGTGGTCGGAAGGGGTTACCAGTGACGCTCATCCTATGGAGGTCACAACCGGTGTGGCGAACCGGGGTTTGGGCCAGGTAATTTCCCTCCCATAGGAACACTTCCGGCGGAAGTCGGTCAGTTGTGAGGGAGTAAGGATTGTGACCAACCGTGCCAGGGAACGTTATGAGGAGCAACCGATGAGGTATCTCTGGCCGAACTAGTTACATTATACTACAGGCTATGTACACAGTGTCTCCCACTTCCTCATTCCCTCTTTTTCTTTTTCAAAGTTTTTCTTTAAAACAGTAAATGTGTGACATTGACTGTTATTTTTAAGGTATTAAGAAAAATATTAATTTAACTAAATTCAAGGCTTAATGTTTAACTTTAAGACACATTTTGTTTTGTTTTAATCGTACACAACATCTCAGCTTCACGACAAGCTTTAGTTAATTTTTGCACGTACGGAAAACTATATTATTGAAAGTTACACAAATGCTGGAACTATTTTAAATCGTAAAAGAGTTAATAGCATGCATTAAATTATAACTAGTTTACTCATAGAAAATAGCTCAGATGCAATCATTTTTACTATTTAAATATACTGCTATGTCTTTAATCGTCAATAACTAAATAAATGCAACTATGATATGTTATCCGTGATATGAAGTGCTCAAAACCACAATTAGCAGTCTTGTCCAGACAAATCAGTTTGTGCATGCATTTACAGATCGTGTACTGTTAATTATGTATTCATATGAGACCATGATGTATATTCATTTTCTAACAATACAGTTGGGAATGGTTGCAGTTAGAATACTGTGTTTTAACGCAAAAGTACTGTCAAATGTTTCTCTAAACCATTTTGTTCACTTGCACAGTTTAGGGTAATATCGGTTCAGTGTTGTGTGTGGCAGGTTCATACCCTGCTGGTGTTCCTTATGCAAACACTACATGTTGTGTGCACACACATTGATTCCATTTCATACGTTTAGCTGGTTTGTGATATTTTTGAAATGCATTAAACTACTTATATCATTATAATATATATAGGAATATGAATTCTTTTTTCATAAATGTCATGCATCTTGGTTGCCAAACAAAGAGGAATTAATATACAACTCACAAAAATAAGACGTAAGACCTACAAGTGGGCTGTAGAAGAAGGCAGATAGCATGTTTCTTGCTAGCAGCATCATACTGGTCAGTTGTACCAGGTCATCAAGTTAAGTACAACAATTATAACGCTTGTTGAGGTTAGCATAGCATATGCTGAAGACTGGAAAAATAGAGACTTCCATCCATCTTACCATGATTGGTTGGGTGCACATAAAACAGAGAGGGAGAGAGAGACAGAGAGAGGTGGTGTCCACAACAAAAGTGAGTAAACTGTATGAGTATGGCTGAAGAGAGCAAAACAGTGAGAGAGAGAGGGGGGGGGGGGGCACCTGTGAATGATGACTGAGATGGTCCCTAATAGTCACCAGTCCATCAGAGAATTATGATTGAGATGGTCCCTAAGAGTCATAAGGGCACCAGTGAATGATGACTGAGATGGTCCCTAATAGTCACCAGTCCATCATTGAATTATGATTGAGATGGTCCCTAAGAGTCGTCAGGGCACCAGTGAATGATGACTGAGACGGTCCCTAATAGTCACCAGTCCATCAGAGAATGATGATTGAGATGGTCCCTAAGAGAATAAGAGCATCAGAGAATGATGACTGAGACAGTCCCTAACATTCACCAGTGCATCAGAGAATGATGATCAACACAATCCCTAAGAATCATCAGCCCAGTACTAGAGAATGATGACCGAGATGGTCCCTAAGAGTTACTAGTGCACCAGAGAATGATGAGACGGTCCCTATGTGTAATCTGTGCATCATACAATGAAATCATTGACAGGGTCCCTAAGAGTGTCCAGGATACATTCAGTCCGTCAAACAGGGGCGTCAGAATGAAATGATTGAGAGCTCCCAAACTGTGCTCTCAAAGTATCAGTCACTTAAAGACTGAACCAAGACATCTAACAGTTTTTTCGCTCCAAGTTTAGTTCCCTTAACAGAAAAATCTAAAGTCACTATGCTATATTTATTATGACTTTGAGCAATAGTCTATAGAAAGCAGCTCTAGAAATTTAATATATACTCATATTGCACTGACTGGCACCATCCTATAGCATTCCATGGGAAATTAATGAAAGAGAGGGAGGGAGGGAGGGAGATAAAGAAAGAAAGAGAGCGAGAGAGGAAATAAAGGAGGTGAGCATGGCTGCAGGGAGAGAAAAGCGAGAACATGAGAAAGAGAGAGAGGGATAGTGTACATGTTTGAAAAGTGACTGTTAACGTGAGGAAGAAAGAGAGAGAGGGAGAGAGAAAGACAGAGAGGTTGCATCCAAAACAGAAGAGAGTAAAGTGGGTGAGGGTGGCTGATGAGAGCGAGAGAGTGAGCGAGATAAAGAGATGAGGATGGTTTACATGTCTGAAGAGTGACAGTGAACGTGGCTGAAGAGAGAGGGGGAGAGAGATACATAGGAGAGAGAGCCAAAGAATGAGGTAGAGAGATAGATAGATTATGAATGTTGGTGAAGAGAAAGATATGAAGAAAAGAACGAGATGGTGAACACATCTAAAGTAAAAGACATTGTGAATGCGACAGTGATGGTGCAGATTATGAATATCGATTTTATTAACTTGGCTTAAACCATCTGCCGACAACTTGTGAAACCATCCATATGCACGAACGTGTAAGTATGAATAGTTTTTTCAGTGCATATGTATGTTGCTTCATGCTACTAAGGTTGTATCACACAGCAGTGTGGCACAATGGTATGCGCTTAATAATCTTTTTTGTATCTACAAGGTAACGTTTGACATTTATGAAATGTTTTGACAATTATATTTCAGTCAATTTGAATCTTTCTTCCAATGGATTGGAAATATTTGTGTAAATAGCACGTAAACATTCACAGCAGAGGTTAGAGAATAAATATAAAACGAATAGTAATATCTAATTTCTTAGTTAAAGTATTATTAATAACAAATATCTATATAAATGAAACCATGATCATACATTCTTGAATCCCCTCCACCTTTACACATGACTGATCTGTGTATAATTCTAACATCACTACTCCTGCCAACTCTTCTAGCTGTCCAGATATGCATGTGTTTATGGGATTTAGACTGCCTTGGGAATGGAACATAGCATTAATGTCGTACTTTTACACACAAAAACCTATATTACTACAGTCACTACTCAACCCCTGGTACATATACATATTGTGCACAGATGGGAAATAGTATGTAATAAGTACATTAGACGTCACATGGTGCACACCCATGGTATCAAGCAATTGCCACAGATATTTTATACACTTGTCAAAATGTCAATTTTCTATGTTAAGTTGCCAACGTTTTTCTGTAGTCACTTCAACATGTCATCTTTATGCAACATAAAATATACACCTGTAGGAACAGAGAGAGGGAGCGAGGGAAAATGAAAGAGAGAGTGAGTGAGTGAGAGAGAGGGAGTGAGTGAGTGAGTGAGTGAGTGAGTGAGTGAGTGAGTGAGTGAGTGAGTGAGAGAGAGAGAGAGGGAGTGAGAGACAATCCCCGAGAGCACATAACCAGCATCAATAGATAAGGAATAAAACTTATGTTGACCGCAAGTTAATATCTAATAATTAAGTTAACACAATGTGGATGGCATATGAATTTTGTTATGATATTTGCACGGAAAAACAAGTTTTATTTGTTCACAAATTTATTTTCACCTAGATATCAGTATACATGTATGTTGGATTGTTAACCATTAATACATAAACACATAGCAAACTGATAATTTTATTATCTCAGTCTATAGCAATAAACAATATAAAGAAAAAATATGCTCACAGGCGATACATAAAACACTGGACATAGTTTATCACCTTACAATGTTGTTGCTACCATCTTGTCACATCAACTACAGTAAGTAATGAATGACCTATGTCAGGTCATATTTTCAAGGGTTGACATGGTAACTCAATAAAACAAACGTATTGAAGAATGCTGTGCAAAGTGTGGACACACAACTTGTAACCAGTCACAAACACTATTTCAGTAGACAGTTCAGCAGAATAAAGACATATTAACTAAGTAAAACAGCCCAACAAAATCAAATTAGCCCACCAGAATACTGATGGCCCACTAAAATAAAGAGAACCCACCAAAATATACAGCCCAACAGAACAAAGATAGCCCACCAGAATAAAGATAACCCACCAATATATTAAGTCCACTAGAATAAGATAGCCCAACATAATTTAGACAACCCATTGTATCTCGCATTGTATCTTGGTTTTCAACATTAGCTAACATATGTATAACCACATGGGCAACAGTGAAATCTTACTTAGCCATCGAGACTCTACAAATTCACTTAATGTGTAAATTAAACAGACACTGTGCAATGTCATCCATTCTGTGATAAATGACTCCTGTATGCAAAGTAACACTTTTAAGGAACTGCAAGACAATCGCATGTTTATACAGTTGTATGTTAAATGAATGTTCAAGTTTAACCGTGCAGGTCCTATAAGACATTTGAGTCAAGCAGCAGCATGATGAGAACAACATCTCTCTGCTTGCCAGTATCAGCAGTACTCCAAACAATGTCCCTCACAACTGCTGTTAGCAATATCACTTTGGTTGTATTATTCAAACCATATCTCATCTCATGGCCAGTTGAACACAGTGCCAAAATACAAATATTTACATAATTTTATTATAAATATTATATGTACAAGCAAGTGTTTTCATGTTTTTAGTACATATCTGGTCTGTGACATGAGTCATTTACAAGTATACACCTCGTACAAATTTCTCTGACAACAGAACCATTAGTGCCAAGCAGTAATTTGTTATGGGAACCTACTGCATGGGAAAGTTAAACATCAAAGGCTATTGTGGTTAACTCTGAGTGCCTTGGCATTACTGCCAACCAATTTTTATTTTGAAACTGGATGTTCTGTTTATAGTTTGAATGAGTTGCAGGCAGAATCTTTCAAATTGCTAATTTTGTTCTGAGCTTAATAAAGTAACTACACACAAATACCGGGTAATCAGGCAGTAAACATTCAACATGCATGTTGTAGTCATAAGAATAAAATAGTAAATGAAAACACCCTATATATATATATATATATATATATATATATATATATATATATATATATATATATATATATATATATATATATATATATATTATGCATTCAGACTTCAACATTACTCACCAGCATGAGAGATGTGCAAATAATCAACAGAACTATTTTTTACTATTTACAACATATTTATACTATTTTACTTATTTATTCATTTTTTAATATAGTGTGTAGTTGTGTGCCAATGTAAGTCTGTATTTTAAAGTATCATATTTGTTTTATTAGTATATCCTCATTTTATCAAAGTAGTATTGTATTAACGTTTTATTATTATTATTATTTATATATATTTTTTTATTATTATTATGTTATTAGTATGTATTTTTAGTATCATTATTATCATTATTTTAGGAATAATCATTGTAAAGCGCCCCAGAACAATTAGTTGGATGGGGCGGTATATAAGAAATAAACTATTATTATTATTATTATTCAGCAATCATTCTGCTGAAATAAGAACAATTTAAACATTGACTTGGTTTAGTACTCGAGTAAAAGATCACTTATATTGTCCCAGATCATTGAGGCATATCTATAAGTAAGGCAACAAAGAGGATCTCTTATACATATACCAGTTTTGTAAATAACATGGGAATGTGTGCAAACATAGTTAATCACCATGGCAATATGTCAGCATAACAAGCCTTGCATAGCACGCCTTGATAGAAGAGGGTCCAGCATCATGACCACATCACCATGGAAACAGGTCAGAGTTGTCATCTTGATAATTCTGCTCCACTTTGACACTGTTTAAGCCTGCAACACACTGACACATGTTAATATGTGCAACACACTGACATTGTGAGAGCTTCCAACACACTGACATTGTGACAGCCTGCAACACACTTACAAATGTTAATGCGTGCAACACACTGACATTGTGAGAGCTTGCAACACACTGACACATGTTAATGCATGCAACACACTGACACTGTTAGAGCTTGCAACACACTGACATTGTGACAGCCTGCAAAACACTGACACTTTTATAACCTGCAACATGTGACATTGTTTGAGCCTGCAACACTGACACATAGAGCCTACATGACACTGACACTGACAGATCCTGCAACACATTGACACCTTTATAGCCTGTAACACAGAGACTCCTCTAAAACAGTGGTAGATGCTACTGAGGAGCGAGAGTTAGAAATTTACCAGGTATCTGAATCTGTATATCACTACAATCAAATTATTCAAGAAAAAACAACATAATGCAAACAACTGCTTATGTCTACATCTATGTGTATGTTTGTTTGTTTGTGTGTTGATGTGTGAGCATTTACTTGCGTGCGGACAGAAAGAGGAAACACAAGGACTGGCTGAGGTGGAGACACGTGGACAACAACAAAATATCTCATCAGTTTACTTACAAACATTGACCCTTTGATTCTGTGAATGTTTGGTTAGGATATGACAAAGTATGTCATGAATTAATATTACTTTCCAAACTTTTTTCTCTCACTATAAAATCAATGATTCTGCAAACATGAAATTTGTAATGATATGATCAAGTTTTTTTGACAATGGTTACACAGATATTATATTACATGTATCAAATCAGTACCTATAGCAATGCTATATCATGTTTGGTTAATAATTACATCTGTGTATGTGAAATTAGGTTTGATGACTCCATTACAGTATGTGAGATCTTTACCAGGCTTGACTGAGTGCATCTTAAATATTGAATTGCCATACTACATGCATAGACAGAAACAAACATTTCTCTTCACAGTGAATGTGTATGTGTGTGTGGTGTGTGTGGTGAGTGTGGTTATGTGTGTGTGGTGTGTGTGGTGAGTGTGTGTGTGTGTGTGTGTGTGTGTGTGTGTGTGTGTGTGTGTGTGTGTGTGTGTGTGTGTGTGTGTGTGTGTGTGTGTGTGTGTGTGTGTGTGTGTGATTGTGGTGTGGTGTGGTATATGTATGAGTGTGTGTGTAGGCGTACATGTATATGTATGTGAAATACCATGACATTGCTTGATTGAATAATACAAAAAGTATTTGAATACAATAGCCAATTTAAAATAGGATCAATGCAGAAATGCATAAAGTAGTGTCTTCACAAGGGTCACACTGTTGGTGTCAACCCTGTCAAGAGACTGACCAGCTGCAGATGTGACAATTCTTATTTACCTTGTTTGTTTCTCTTGTTCGAGAGAAACGGGTTCTCGTGGGGCACCGTGAATGGTGCCATGGGGGTTACCCTCCAGTACTCACACATTCTACAAACACAGACGAGATTCATCAGTCAACTACAGCATACAGCATACCATGTCACACTGTGTCACACCATGTCACACTGTCACTGCACTGGCTGGAAGCAGCCATAGTTAACAACTTCCCTGACAGTGTGACATCACTTTTATTCACTGAGGGCAGAAGAGGTTGTGAGAGGGAGGGAGGGACACAATGATGGAAAGGGACATAGAAAGGGACACTGAAAGGGACAGGGGAAGTGAGAGAGAGGGAGGGATGGAATGAGATAGAGGAGGGAGAGAGTGAGAGAGAGAGAGAGAGAGAGAGAGAGAGAGAGAGAGAGAGAGAGAAAGAGCGGGTGGAGAAGGAGACAGAGATAGAGAGAGAGAGAGAGGGTGGAGAAGCTGACAGAAACAGAGACAGCGAGAAAGAGACAGACAGACAGACAGACAGACATACAGACAGACAGACAGACGGATGGACGGACAGGGAGACGGACAAGGAGAGTGACAGTGAGATGGACAGGGAGATGTACAGTGAGACGGACAGAGAGACGGACAGAGAGACGGACAGAGAGACGGACAGAGAGACGGACAGGGAGACGGACAGGGAGACGGACAGAGAGACGGACAGAGAGACGGACAGGGAGATGGACAGAGAGACGGACAGGGAGATGGACAGGGAGACGGACAGGGAGATGGACAGAGAGACGGACAGGGAGATGTACAGTGAGACGGACAGGGAGATGGACAGGGAGACGGACAGGGAGACGGACAGAGAGACGGACAGGGAGACGGACAGGGAGATGTACAGTGAGACGGACAGGGAGATGGACAGAGAGACGGACAGGGAGATGTACAGTGAGACGGACAGGGAGATGGACAGGGAGACGGACAGGGAGATGGACAGAGAGACGGACAGGGAGATGTACAGTGAGACGGACAGGGAGATGGACAGAGAGACGGACAGGGAGATGTACAGTGAGACGGACAGGGAGATGGACAGGGAGACGGACAGGGAGACGGACAGAGAGACGGACAGGGAGACGGACAGGGAGACGGACAGAGAGACGGACAGGGAGATGTATAATGAGACGGACAGGGAGATGTATAGTGAGACGGACAGGGAGATGTACAGTGAGACGGACAGGGAGACGGACAGGGAGACGGAAAGAGAGACGGACAGGGAGACGGACAGGGAGACGGAAAGAGAGACGGACAGGGAGACGGAAAGAGAGACGGACAGGGAGACGGACAGGGAGACGGAAAGAGAGACGGACAGGGAGACGGAAAGAGAGACGGACAGGGAGACGGAAAGAGAGACGGACAGTGAGACGGACAGAGAGACGGACAGGGAGACGGAAAGAGAGACGGACAGGGAGACGGACAGGGAGACGGAAAGAGAGACGGACAGGGAGACGGAAAGAGAGACGGACAGGGAGACGGACAGGGAGACGGACAGAGAGACGGACAGGGAGACGGAAAGAGAGACGGACAGGGAGACAGACAGGGAGACGGACAGGGAGACGGAAAGAGAGACGGACAGGGAGACGGACAGGGAGACGGACAGAGAGACGGACAGGGAGACGGAAAGAGAGACGGACAGGGAGACGGACAGGGAGACGGACAGGGAGACGGACAGAGAGACGGACAGAGAGACGGACAGGGAGATGGACAGAGAGACGGACAGGGAGATGGACAGGGAGACGGACAGGGAGATGGACAGGGAGACGGACAGGGAGATGGACAGAGAGACGGACAGGGAGATGTACAGTGAGACGGACAGGGAGATGGACAGGGAGACGGACAGGGAGATGGACAGAGAGACGGACAGGGAGACGGACAGAGAGACGGACAGGGAGACGGACAGAGAGACGGACAGGGAGATGTATAGTGAGACGGACAGGGAGATGTATAGTGAGACGGACAGGGAGATGTACAGTGAGACGGACAGGGAGATGTACAGTGAGACGGACAGGGAGATGGACAGAGAGACGGACAGGGAGATGTACAGTGAGACGGACAGGGAGATGGACAGGGAGACGGACAGGGAGACGGACAGAGAGACGGACAGGGAGACGGACAGAGAGACGGACAGGGAGACGGACAGAGAGACGGACAGGGAGACGGAAAGAGAGACGGACAGGGAGACGGACAGGGAGACGGAAAGAGAGACGGACAGGGAGACGGAAAGAGAGACGGACAGGGAGACGGACAGGGAGACGGACAGAGAGACGGACAGGGAGACGGAAAGAGAGACGGACAGGGAGACAGACAGGGAGACGGACAGGGAGACGGAAAGAGAGACGGACAGGGAGACGGACAGGGAGACGGACAGAGAGACGGACAGGGAGACGGAAAGAGAGACGGACAGGGAGACGGACAGGGAGACGGACAGGGAGACGGAGAGGGAGACGGAGAGGGAAACGGACAGGGAGACGGACAGAGAGACGGACAGGGAAACGGACAGGGAGACGGACAGGGAGACGGACAGAGAGACGGACAGGGAGACGGACAGGGAAACGGACAGAGAGACGGACAGGGAGACGGACAGGGAAACGGACAGGGAGACGGACAGAGACGGACAGGGAAACGGACAGGGAGACGGACAGGGAGACGGACAGGGAGACGGACAGGGAGACGGACAGGGAGACCGACATGGACATCACTCTCACAGCAGAGAGACAAATGGAGAGCAGCAGTCAAGTGATGGAAGCAGTCTTTGTCGCTTCGCGACCGACAGCATGATGATGATGATGACAATAAGTTATTAAATGAGCACTAATACCAACATTTAGGACACCTGACTGACATACTTTCTGAGTTACTAAGATAAGATCAATAGCAGATTCACTAGTATTACACACTCTGATTGGTTCTGTGATAAATTGCTTAAAACCAAATATACGTTCAAAATTTCATTCAGCATTAACAAGAATATTGTTTCTAGGTGGCACTAAAACATTAGTATTAAAATCTCCAAGCAGAATACATTCACTAAAATTGTTTGCTTCATTAAAAGACAGTTCCAACAGTTCGTAAAAATCACATTGTCTGGGTGGCCTGTAACAGATCCCTGTCAAAATGGGACGTGTTTTAGGCAGGAGGACTTCCGCCAAAACAGACTCCACGCCATCAGTTTGTAAGTCTTGACGTGGATTGAACGCAAGGTCGCTTCGGAGATAAATGCATACACCACCTCCGTTCCGGTTACGGTCATGACGAAGGATAGAATATCCCGGCAGCTCGACCTCGGAGTCCTCAACCGAGTCATCAAGTCACGTCTCACTTACACCAATCACAGCTGCCTTTGTTTTAGAAGCGAGAACATTCAATTCGTCCAGTTTTGGCAGTAAACTCCTGGCGTTAAGATGCAAGCCTTTTCTATAAAAAAAAAACACTTAAATTCGTCGGATTCGTTGTCAATGCCATCCAGAGAACGTTCCTCATCATCGACGTCTTCTGCGATTTCGGACAGAAGATCAAACGGGAGTGCGTGCAGTGTACACTGATTGCACAGATGTGTAAACTCGCCACCGCTGCTGCAGAGTGCATCGTATGCGTCGTTTGATAAAACTCCAGCACATTTGATGTATGTCCACTGGTCGCAGGAGTCACATGAGATGGCTCTACTGCGACCAGTGACACCCTTGCCACAATGGCTACATGGACGTTTAGGGTTGGTCAAACTCCAAAGAAGCGCATTTAACATATTCTAAACTGATACAGTTCTAAGAAAAGGTTTAATTTGAAAGAACTGATGTTGCTAATAACATGGATTACATTGAAAGTCGTCGAGAAGGCATCGATTGATGGCTCGTCATTCCGACTGGATTACCCGGAGTCCGGACGTGAACCAGCGCCATGACATTTAAGGTGGGTAAAGGCGGATTAGAACTACATACTCTTTAAGGTGTATACCCAGCCAATACCTGCTAAGAAAGTCCACTTGGCTCTATACTCTTTAATTAATTACAGAAGTTGTTTGATACATAGATTTAGTTCTAATATATATAATATTTAGACCTCCGTTCGCAAATGTGTTTAATAGTGAGTCTCTTTTTAAAGCCTCGGGTTGATTATTCCAAAGAAATTGAAATGCCAATTTATTCACTTGTCTCCACCTTGCTTGGTACTGAGGTAAGAATCCCTATCGTAAGACTAACCGACCGATTAAAAATCATAATTACTAGAAGACCCTTATAAATGGTATTGTCTTTAGTTATGTTATCGAACGATTAAGTTGAATTAAATCGTATATGTTCATGGATTATTAGTTGCGATTTGTGTTCGTAATTTATCATCCCCTTGTAACACTCACTCGCTCGCCCGCCCGCTCGCCCGCTCGCTCGCTCGCTCACTCGCATACTCTCTCTCTCTCTCTCTCTCTCTCTCTCTCTCTCTCTCTCTCTCTCTCTCTCTCTCTCTCTCTCTCTCTCTCTCTCACTCTCTCTGTCTCTCTCTGTCTCTCTGTCTCTCTGTCTCTCTGTCTCTCTCTCTGTCTCTCTCTGTCTCTCTCTGTCTCTCTCTGTCTCTCTCTGTCTCTCTCTGTCTCTCTCTGTCTCTCTCTGTCTCTCTCTGTCTCTCTCTGTCTCTCTCTGTCTGTCTGTCTGTCTGTCTGTCTGTCTCTCTCTCTCTGTCTCTCTCTGTCTCTCTGTCTCTCTCTCTCTCTCTCTCTCTCCCTCTCTCTGTCTCTCTCTCTCTCTCTCATTCACAAATGTATATTAGAATAATTAGATAATAAATTATATAAATAATAAGTAATTAAATTAATTAATTAAGATTAATAAACCTGGCACACCCAACGGTTCCTCAATTGAGGTATATCTGGCCAGTTTAAACGAATGAGTTTTAAATGCAGAACGCGTCCCCGACTATGATAAGCTGAGGTTTGATAGGAGTGGTGAGCTTAGAGTGTTTGTTTACATCCGGGTAGGGCAAGAGCGAATTACGGTCCGCCAGGGAACGACAGGTAATGTGTTTACACACCTGGTCGGTTTGCTTTCTAATCTGTCACGTCCACGCCATTGTGTCGCATGTTGTGTATGCACGTACGCACGTACGCATGTGTACATACACCCTCATACATACGCATTGCGCGCGCACACATGTACACACGCACGCACGCACGCAATCACTCACAGGTATGCCATACATACGCATTGAGCGCGGACATAAATACACATGCACACACGAGCACACGAGCACACGAGCGCGCGCGCGCGCACACGCACACGCCCACGCCCACGCCCACGCACACGCACACGCACACGCACACGCACACGCACACGCACACGCACACGCACACGCACACGCACACGCACACGCACACGCACACGCACACGCACACGCACACGCACACGCGCACGCACGCACGCACACACAGTTCGTCCTGTCGAGGCGGCCACCTACTTCTAGGCCACTAGTAAGTAGACAGCCGGTTCACGACACCCGGACAGAGCCCCATGGGAACCTGGACGTACTGCCGAGACACATATATACGGTGACGTCACTTCTGGAAGTTTCCCGTCCGACTCCTGTGTAAGTATAGAGTCGCTACACGCAGCGACTCATTTTTCGCATCCTGTTGACAGAAACACGTATCCGCCTGCGAACTAACGGAACTACGACAGTTAATTCCACTGGTCTTTATGTCCATTGTGTTGTCGTACACTGCTAGGGCCGGCCGCTGGTGACGCTGCCAACTTATAATATAGATCTACCTAATGTAGGTCAAGTGCTTTAGTGCGCGACGATCCCATATTTACCGAACACCTCAGTCCGATATGACTAGTTGCAACACGCCATAACCGAGCAGACGACACTGCGCCGTCGAACGAGTCACTTCATTAAGCAACATGTCGCTGAGACTGCTCGGGTGGACGGTCCTCGCGTGTGTCCTGGCTGGAGACGGTCGGACACAGGCCCTAGGGAGGGCGGACATCGACCTACTGGACCGGTTCGTGAAGGACTTGATGAAATGTCGCGACAACGTCGGTCTATCGATCGCCTTGGTCAAGGTGAGCAACACCAAATACACAGGTCGGGGTAGGGCAAGAACGGTGGGTTAACACGTGTAGCCGCACGGAATCATTGCATTTTGCATTACTAACTGTCGGTCGGTCGGTCGGTCGGTCGGTCGGTCGGTCGGTCGGTCGGTCGGTCGGTCGGTCGGTCGGTCGGTCGGTCGGTCGGTCGGTCGGTCGGTCGGTCGGTCGGTCGGTCGGTCGGTCGGTCGGTCGGTCGGTCGGTCGGTCGGTCGGTCGGTCGGTCGGTCGGTCGGTCGGTCGGTCGGTCGGTCGGTCGGTCGGTCGGTCGGTCGGTCGGTCGGTCGGTCGGTCGGTCGGTCGGTCGGTCGGTCGGTCGGTCGGTCGGTCGGTCGGTCGGTCGGTCGGTCGGTCGGTCGGTCGGTCGGTCGGTCGGTCGGTCGGTCGGTCGGTCGGTCGGTCGGTCGGTCGGTCGGTCGATCGGTCAAACAATCAATCAATCAATCAATCAATCAATCAATCAATCAATCAATCAATCAATCAATCAATCAATCAATCAATCAATCAATCAATCAATCAATCAATCAATCAATCAATCAATCAATCAATCAATCAATCAATCAATCAATCAATCAATCAATCAATCAATCAATCAATCAATCAATCAATCAATCAATCAATCAATCAATCAATCAATCAATCAATCAATCAATCAATCAATCAATCAATCAATCAATCAATCAACCAACCAACCAACCAATCAATCAATCAATCAATCAATCGATTATTACATCAGCCCATCAACCAATCACTCCAATAATCACCCAATCAGTCAACCAAATAATCAAACGTTTTATATTTACATTCAAAACAAGCTCCACGTACAGTGCCCGGCATATTCAAGAAACCATTTCGCTAATTATTAGGCGACGTGTTACGTGTCGGAACGTATTTATCTGATAGGCGTTTAACAAAACAATGACTTTACACAGCAGTGTCCAGTAGTGTCCACCTCAGCGATGTCATCTGATATCTCCCCTTAAAGGGATACCCCATTAAATGTGAGAGATTCACTGCAGTTACTTACATATGTGTAATGTATTGGTTGTGCATAATAATTGTGCACGAAAATCGTTAATAAACAATTAATTATAGTATAACTGTACAAGAAACATTCCATGTTGGATTCAGGGCGCTGCCATATTCAGACTTATGCGCCAGTGACGTAAACCGCTTACATCATTGGTGCATGCACGTTCGAACGTCATATGTCTGTCAATGGTATTTGATGTATCCAGTACGTCGCGGATTGCATACGTCATTGTCAGAATATTTAGCGATGATTCCTGTCCGGAAATAGACCATGCTATGTTCATGGATAGTGAATAACTAATGTTATTCGCATGAGTCATGTCGCATTCACAGGCGTATCAGTGCTACACGAAGTAGGTTTGACAAGTATCGGCGTGAATACACAAACTGTACAAACAGTTACTCATGCTTGTATCTAATATCTTTCACGTGACCCGGCCCGTGCTTGGGTTGATTATTTGGGCATTTACCAGACTGAGAGTGACACATTTTTCCAAATAACTTCCGTCGTACTTATGTCGCTTCTTTGTCCCGATGAGAATGCAGCATTCTCAAACTGGTCAATACAATCTGTATCGGGAGACATTGTTTATGTGAGTGATATTTTCACTTACTTCACGCCCAGTTTAGTTTGTATCCGTGACGTTTCGGCTCAGCTGCTATCAGCTGTCTTCTTCCGCAGATGGTGACTCGGTAATCGGGGTTATACTACTACTAATAATAATTAGGTAACTTCTATTGCGCCTAAACCAATAGAAATCAAGCTCAGAGGTGCATCAATACAAAACGGTTGATCGATCTCAGAGTACATGAACAAATCCAGTTGTCATCATAATATTGATTGATACGCCAGGGAGCTATGGTGGATAGGCAAGGCACTGAAGGCAGTAATGTCTGTTTCATGTATAGGTCTACAGGATTGTTTTTATTCCCATTATATGCATTTGTTTGTGTATGTTTGTGTGTTTATGCGTGCGTGCGTGCGTGCGTGCGTGTCATTACGTAATTTTAGCATCAGGAACTATGATGTCAGTTGTGATCGAGCGATCATTAATAAACATCCGATTTCTTCCCCCAGGACGGAGCCACGGTGTTCACGGGCGGATATGGATACCGAGACTTGAACAAACAACTTCCGGTGAATAACCGCACGAAGTTCAACATCGGTTCTCTGACGAAGGCGTTCACAGCGACCCTGGCGGCGGACGCCGTGAGCAAGGGACAACTGAAGTGGGACCAGCCTCTCCGGGAGATCCTGGGGAACGACTTCCGGTTGCAGGACGACTTCCGGTCTGAGAAGGCGACCATCCGGGACCTTCTCTCACATCAGCTGGGGATGCCCAACTACTGGGGCGTGACGACAGCGGCTATGAACGTCAGCAGGGCGGACTTGTGTATGAAGTGAGTTTGAACTTGACACACTTTAACTAGCCTCGATTACCCAGGCTCCGTGAGGTGGCATCACTTCTTACCCCCAACTTTGCCTGGAGAAGTAATGGGCTGCCGTTGTAACCGCCAGGGCGGCCTTACCCCAGATTAGGGCAGAGCGCTGATTGGCTCTCAGGCCAACTATGAAATAAAAATTTAAGTAACGATATACTTTTTTTATCAGATAATGATATCCTATGAAAAGTATTCAGCATTTAACTTGTATTAACACAAAATTAAATACAAATACAAATGTGTAGCTGTTTATAAAAAAATAGAAATTACGGCAGGATTAACCAGTATCCGTGAGGTGGCAGCATTGTTTAGCCCCACACGACTAATATTCAAAAGCTGGCAAAGTCACCAGCCACCGGCGAAGTTACGCAGTCCTCTTGGAATAATCGCCACAGCGACACTGCGCCACTGCGCTACTATTTACGCAGTCGATTCAATGATAATTGCCGGAAGAGCATTTCGGAGTTACTTTGGCAACGAATCCGTCACCAATGCCTCATGGAGCGTGATGGAGGACGAGACTGGCCATAGGAATGCTGGCAAACGTTATACATATATCGCGACTGATATAATGCAACAGTTGCGCCACCTAGCGAGTAATACGTATTTGCCAAATATCTCTCATAAACTGTGTTTTGTGTGGCGAATGGCAGAGGATAAAACAGAACTGCCGACGAGGTGTCCTGAAGTATAGCGCCAATTTTTTATTAAGACTGTAATAATGCCAGCCAGAAGCAAACGGTACCTACATCGATCGATCTTGTTTCAGGAAACTTCGGTATTTCCCGGTGAATAAAGGGTTTCGGGCAGGGTTTGAGTACAGCAACTATCCGTTCGTACTGGCGGGGTACACCACAGAGCAACTGCGCGGAAAGGCGTGGGAAGATGACGTCACGGACACACTGTTTAGAGCACTCGGTACTGGAACTAGTTACTGAGAGCGTAGCATGAATACATGTATTCATTCGTCATTACATTTATCGTCGTCGTCGTCGTCACCATCATCATCATCATCATCATCATAACCATCACCTCATCATCATCATTGCAGACACACATGCATTCCACGTACGCCAGTAGTATGCATATGTGTATACGTATGTGTATGTGTTTGTGAATGTATAATATGTACTTATATGACATGTAGAGTATGTGCATTTATGTTTCTGTTTTATACTCATTTCACTGAACGCTGCACACAGCTTTCTCTTCTTGTGATAATACCAACTTATTGTATTGTATTACATTGTATTGTACTGTAATGTTTAAGAGCACAGTTTATTACTGCACTTACCATGTTTAAGAGCACAGTTTATTACTGTACTTACCATGTTTAAGAGCACAGTTTATTACTGTACTTACCCTGTGTCTCTGCGCCAGGTATGTCGGACACCCGCGTGAGTGCCCACCTCGAGGCGTCTGACTGGGACAGCGTCGCCTACTCCTACTGTCACCGGTGGGGCCACTTCCACAGAAACCCCGAACAGGAACAGTTGCCGTAAGTGTGTCATAGTACTGGCAACGCATTTTTTATATTAAGTCTGCCAGTTAATATTGCTAGATATACTTCGTGATCAATTTCTGACAGCAGTGTGATTACTTTTGTGTACGACAAAACAGAGGGTTTGACAGCTACGTTCGTGTTGTGCTACAGAACTGCTTTCAGAGCACGATACTGGGGAGAAGGAGAAAGAGGGAGAGAGAGAGAGAGAGTGCGCGTGATTGATTGATTGATTGATTGAGTGAGTGAGTGATTGAGTGAACGAGTGGAGAGAGAGAGAGAGAGAGAGAGAGAGAGAGAGGGGGAGAGAAAGAGAGAAAGCTACGAATTCAAAGTCTTGAAGTATATAATATACTGCAACTTAACATTCTGGTTATCAGTAGAGATTTTTCATGAGCAGACCTTTCGCGAAACACAACTCAACCTCCTGTATAATATATTATTATCTATAAGTTTACTGTTGTTTTCCGGTGTAACTGGACCAACCGAGAGCGGTTAGGCCGTGCCGTCAGCTAAACGCCGACGGTACATGTTTAGCACACATTTGCAGACTGATCACAGACGTGTGTCCCGCGGGTTGTATTTTCTCCACGGCCGAAGACATGGCCAAATGGATGAAGTTCCACCTCAGTGGCGGCAAGGTGAGTACCTGCGGGCGTAGGCGTGAGCGTTCATATATATATATATATATATATATATATATATATATATATATATATATATGTGTGTGTGTGTGTGTGTGTGTGTGTGTGTGTGTGTGTGTGTGTGTGTTTGTCTGTGTGTATGTGTGTGTGCGCGTGTGCGTGCGTGTGGATGTGTGTACGTGTGCGTATGGGCACGCGCGTGTGTTTGTGCTTATGATGCGTGTGTTGTGTTGCGAGAGAGTGCGCATGCGTGTGTTTCTGTTTACATTATTTGTTCTCTCATTCTCTCCTACTGTCTTTTCCGTTCAGTTGTGTGTTTTGTCTGCCACACACACGCACGCACGCACGCACGCACGCACGCACGCACGCTCGCTCGCTCGCTCGCTCACTCACTCACCCACCCACCCACCCACCCACCCACTCACTCACTCATTCAGTCGAAGAACGCGATTCACGATAGGATAAACCTGTTGAGCTGACAGCATTAGTAATGGACATGCGGCCTGTTAGTTGACCATGGGACGGTCGCTGTTGAGCAGGACGAGTCTGGCCGTCAGGTGGTACCGACGACTGCCCTCCGGGAGCTGTACAGGCCCGTGTCGGCCGTGCCTCCAGCGGACATCGGGCCGCCCACCTTCCCCGTGGAAGACACACGCAGCACGTACGGACTCGCCTTCTACAACGGCCGCTACCGAGGTGCGTGGGTACATCATTTAGAGCGTGGGCTGACAAGGATCAATCAACAGTTCATGGCGTTACGACAGTGCCGTTTTGCACGATGAAATACAAGGAGCTTATCTAATTGCACAGGTGTCAAACGGCATCTGTTTCGTGCATATTGTGGTTCTGTTTATTGATACGAAATATGGGTACATTTTGACATTTAGTTTGACATGACTATTTAAAACCTATACTTGTCTACCTGACGGATTGTCTGTCTTGTATTTGTCTGACAATCTGTTTGTTTATGTCTGGGTGTGTGTCACTTATTTGTCTGGTTATCTATCAGGCGGCTAGCCTCGATCGACTACCCAGGCTCCGTGAGGTGGCAGCATTGTTTAGCCTCTCGAATGTGCCTGGTAGATTTTATTGTCTGTCGATGTTTCCACAAGGCGGCCTTAGCCCAGAGTAGGGTAGAAATGCTGATTGTTTCTCAGGCCGAATTTGAAATAACAAATGATGTAAGGATACCCTTTTTATCCAGTAATAGTATATCATAAAACTATTCAAAATTAAACTTGTATTCACATAAAAATAAACAGAAATACAAATTTGCAGTTATATATGAAGCCTGAATTTTGGCAAGATTAGCCTCGTTTATCCTGGCTCCGTGAGGTCTGTCTGCCTGCCAGCCTGTCTGTATGTCTGTCCGTGTCTGTCTATCTGACTGTGTGCTGTCTATATGTCTATCTGTTTCGATGCCTACCCGTCGTCCCGCAGGTCTACGGAAGGTGTACCACACGGGGTCGTATAGCAGCTACAACTGTCGCCTGACTCTGCTGCCAGACGTCTCCGTCGGGGTGTGGGCCTGCGTCAGCAGCCCGGGCGATAATAGGGGAGTGACCGCCGCCAAGCTTGTGAATCAGTTTGCACTGGATTTGTTATTGGGTAAGATTTTGTTCGGTATCTAACACACACATTAGATGGTTTTGTTTGCCGAGATCAACCACCAAAGCGTTATTGCAGCCATTGTTGCATTGAAACGAATTTAATGTTATTGTAGTAGCTTAGATAGTCCCGTGTGTAAATCACGCGCGGTTTTACTTCTTAGAAGACTTGAACTGTCGTGGAAGGATACGGCAATTTGTAAGAACTAGCTAGGGTGCTACTACTCTTCAAATTTGTCCAATTCCAGACATGTCAATCACCCTCGGTGTATCTGCTTCATTGTGACTGTGTGGGCGCGTGCAGTTCTGTGTACGTGTACGAATGTGTAAAATGTGTGAATGTGTGCGCATCTCAGCATTCTGAGTGCCCGTGAATGCCTGCACGCGTGCTTATGTGAACGCTCTCTCCCTCCATGTGATTCAAGTTGAATGTTGGCTGGTTCACATAATTCAACAAGCCTAATTGTAACTAGATCTGTTATATGGAACGAACTGTCACTAACGCTACGTGATGCTTCTTCTCTGATACTGTTTAAACGTCATCTAAAGACATATTTATTTAAAAGAATATATGGTAGCAATTAGCCAGACACATGACATTTTAGTGACCTTTACTGACATTTAGATTTCTTTAAATTATTTATTATTTTTTCTTATCAGTTAATTGACTAATCGTTTTAATACAAATATATATTTAACATTATTTTCATAATTATATATTTATATATAATTTACGAGCGCGGTGATTAACATTTAGTTAGGCATCGCGCGTTATACGAACCATTACACTTATATTATTGTTATTGATATTATTATTATTATTATTAATTGTTGTGTTTACGCAGGAGTGGAGCCGTGGTTGAACGGGTCCACGGCCTGTTCCTTCCCGGCGCCCTGGCTCCCGCCCAGCCGCGACCACAGTCGACGAAACTCCTCAGACACCATGACACAATACACTAGCCCCACGTACGTCGGTGTCTACGAGAACTCGGCGTTCGGTGACTTCACCGTGTATGTAACCAACGACACGCGTCTCCGGTACAAGTTTGGCCGTCTCCTGAGTGGTCGCCTGCAGTCGTCCGAGAGAGACGACAAGTTCTACATGACACTGGACGAACCGCTGACCTATCGCTTGACCTATAACCCCCAGTATTCCCCCGGCTTTCCCGTGTACTTCACTCTCCGTACTCAGGACTTTTTCGTCCAAGCAGTGTCCGTGACCGTCCCCTACTTGGAGTTCTCCCTTCCCCCGGTCTTCACAAAGGTTGTGCCGGGTTCGAAAATGAACGCGGGACACCGGACACACAGTGACATCTTACTCGTCATTGTGATCCTTGTGATCTCATCGTTACTGTAGCACGGCGCTACACGCCCAGCGCAGCGGGTCAACTCGGCCGAATACGAGCGAAGGTGCACATGATACGGCCCAACCCAGTGACATGAATACCATAATATCATGAACACTTTATAGTAATGTATCTCTCTTGTATATGAGAATCTGGTCTCATATATATGTCTGTTTATAAAACGTTGTACTGGTAATTATTGAAGAATATATTCCACTTGTGTAGATTCAATCTTTGAAGTTTCTAAACGTATTATGGTCTACCCAACGAATCAGATTTAACGTAGTCGAGATATGTGAAATATTAAACAATTTAGTATAGATTATTTCAACTAACATAAATCTTCACGCATGGCAGGCAATTTACAGAAGATATACTGATATATAATAACGTTTCTCTTACAGTTGGTAGCGGTGTACTGGATTCTGAGGCCAGCATAATTCAATGATCCATCAGATTTAAAGTACACAAAGTGTTTCCACTGGATATGATGTCGCCGGCCAAACTGTCACCACAGAGGGTAGATATCAATGTATTGTATTAGACATGTTCTTCCTGTCATATATTTCAATTTTTTCGTATTTACAATCCTCAGATTCTTCAAGTTCAAATCGTACGAAGTGTAGTCCGACTTTCTGTAAAATAAAATCTACATTTTTCCTCTGAAAATGTCCGTAATAATACCAGAAATAGCATATTCAGTTGATGGAGTAATGATATATGTTTCGACAGTATATATATATATATATATATATATATATATATATATATATATATATATATATGCCACGGTTGTTTTGTCCTTAGTGGGTATATGTAACTTATGGCCTAAATTTGAGTTTTGTTTAGACACAACACGTACCTGTTATTACTGTTGTGACGATGAAGTGCTGCAGTGTAACATCTTGTACTAGGCACTGTTACAATCACTGAATACGGGCCTGAATCACAATTCACAATGGTGAAGGTGTTTCACAAGAAGATTTGTGATAATAAAGACATAATTTTTTAGCAGATATCTGCGAAGATATGTACATTTTGGGTAACATATTTATAAAATACTGTCTTTAAGTATGTCTGCGTTTATTATTGTTTTTATTTGCTATCATTTTGTATTGACCACAAGACAGTGTTCTCATGTTTAAAAAAATAATAAACTATCTTTTATCTTGTATCTTGTACTTAGTAAGACAAGGTAGCGGTTAACGTAGGATACATTGAAAACAAAGACTGAAAATCGTCATAGTTTGACAGGTTGGTGTAATAAAGCATAGTAGTCGGGGCGCACGGATCCAAATTTTGGAGGTAGTGGACACCTCGTGCTATTTTTGGTTTTCGTGTATTTTATTAAACATCAAACCCTCCCGAAAAATATTCCAGAGGGCAACCTTCTCAAATCAGTGTACCTCACTCCGAAAATTGCGGTTATATCCATGCCCTTAATGGCCCAGTTATATACATTTCTCTTTTCCCATTTTCACAGTAACTGTATAACAACAAATTTAAGTGTAGTATCAAATAATCAGGAATGACGAGAACTATTATTATTTATGGCAATAGCTTTTTGATACGTTTATTTTTCAAGATGCCAGATACAAAACATTGGACAAAATAACGATAAATCAGTTCGGTTTCCCAGTTGACATCACACAAAAGGAGTTAATCCTTAACCTTAATATGCAATCAATATACTTATGTAATATATCAAAATGATGTGTATTCAATTACCTACTGAATACTGCAAAGCAATAGTAAAATAGTGCTACGTTATACGTAATCACGAGCCAAACATCTACCCCACCCCCTAAGTGTTGCGCAATCGTGACGTGACGCAAATCGGAGTAGATTTCATTGATTGTATCATTTTCGCGTTCCTTAGGGTAATATACACTATTAAAGACAGAGTACTGATGCATAATCTACTGCTGGTTATTAATGCGATGTTTGTTAAGACAACATAAAATTATGATAATATTATTCGAAAATAAAAACATACCAAGGTGGTATTCAATCACATCTTAAAGATTGTTCTGAGTCACCTGTGTCACTCTTGTCACAGCCATTGTTTTCAACAAGAGTCCGAACAGGTATTACTCGCCTACATTTGGTATCGTTCCGTTTGCACTTGCAAGCAACACAACGCGGCACTTGGCATTTAGCGCAAGAACAATTACAGTGGCATTTGCTGGCGACACGTAACTTGTATACCATTGTGAAAATTCTAGTAAAGGCGGCACCGACAAAGATACTGGTTCCAAATGTGTGGAACCCGTCTTACAACCGATATCTAATAATTTCTCTCAAATATTTATGGAGCTCAGTTTTGCAAATATTTTCCAGTTTCCAAAGTTTTCATGATAGTGGCTCCCTGTTTCGTGGCAATATTTGGTATGTTGCTGGAGTCTACCGTGACGGGATTGATCATGTGCTGTTTTTATGCATGCTTGATTGATAATTTCCTGGTTTCCATCTTCGTGGGATTGCTAGACTGCAGATGGTTCATCACTTCTTTGAAATGGAATGATACCTCAGATGACACAGGCTTTGTGTAATGCTACTTGGTTCGTACTTTAGCATCCAGGGGTATTTATGTAAGCCCACTCGCACTTTCCTTCACATCTATGCTTTATGACTGCCCATGAGCTATGTCAGAAGTGATACATTTGAATGACTCAGCTTTTTTCGCACATCATATTGACCTTTCCTGGAGTACTGATATACATATTGTGCTGGGTTCTTCAGGTTGTTCATTTCCTTTAGGCACATTGGTAGCGAATAAATGTAGTTGTGGTGACCAGCAGCAACAACAAATGGGAGCATGTTATTATACTAAACCAAATTTTCCCAATTGCCCATTTTCCCATTTGTCAAATGCACCCATGCCTCCCGTAGTCATTTGTGTTCAAAACCTTTGTTAGCCGATCCTTGCTTACACAAACCAGTTTCTATAAGGATAAGACTCCACATAATTTTTCCAACTGCGCCCATAGCATTTACAGTGAGATGAAACTACACACATGACAATAAGATGCCAATGTCATCATCAGTGGAAGCTTGCTCCCGTAGCCCAGATGAAATATCGTGCAAAGCCTGATCAGCCATAACTACTGTGTGTTTCACCCCAAACTTATTGGCCAGCTTTGCTGCATAATCTAAGCGGATCTATTTGAACAGAATGGATCATTAAACCATATATAAAGCATGTGGCTGGCACTGTTGACGCCAGTGTTGTGTAAAAAGCATTCCAACATTGACAGTGGTTGCTTCCGAGCTCTACTTTCTTTATGGATGACGAACAGCAAAATTGCCATGCCACAATCATCAACTAAAACTATTGATGACATATAGGTTGCAAATATACAGTACTCATCTTTACAAGTAATCTGACTTTAAGCTTTTCGCACAAAGAAATGTAGTGTGGTTCAATTTGAGTAGGTATAGCGCTCGACAACAAAAATATTCAATACGTTATGATGATAACAGTGCGAAATTCTTCGTCCTTGCCGTCACCAAATTGTTATCTTCAACAATCAAAATAGCTTATGCAGACGAGAAGTTACCGTTTTTTAGACATTGTCAAATATAGTGATGTCACATACCATATAATTGGTAATCATAAGTGTCCGTTGTGTTTATTTTGTTAGTTTCGTATTTGTTGTCGGTAAAACATCGTAGACACCAAACTAAGTTAAAATGACTGATACGCTGCAAAACATGTCATTCAAACATGATAACATACCTCATGTATTTGAAAACAAGAATACGTTATATTTAATTTATTTATTAGACGCAACGTATTTATATATTCAAGTTATTCCAGAGATGATGTTAAAATCTAACGTCAAACCAAAATGAGGTGGAGAAGTATACACTGTATGTTGATTCTAGAACAAGTGATGTTCAAATGTATTTTACAATTGTATGGTATAAATCAACCGAGAAATGAATGGGGATACCTTTGATATGTTCACTCATTACATAGCTTGAATATGTAGTAAGGTGACTATGGTACATTTATATGAAATCGACGACAAGACGGAAATGTTTTTCTACTTATTCTTCAATTGTTTGTTTCTCATTGCCTTAAAATATATACATTTTTATAATATATTTGTGGTCTGTATTCCTCTCACCATTACGGATATATTTTGGTACAGAAACTAGCTAATTTCATTAAATAAACCATGCATATTTCATAATTAGCCATTGTGACTTAACAGTCATTCCGACACCTTCAGGCCTGAATTGAAGTTTAATTTTCAAGTGCCGTGTTGTGATGCTTGGCCATACGATGGGAAAGATATCAAATATGGGCGAGTAATACCTGCGTGAATTCTTGTTGAAAAAAATGGCTATGACAAGAGTGACACAGATGACTCAGAACAATGTATAAGATGTGATTGAGTAACACCTTGATGTGTTTTTATTTCGAATAATGCGTGTTATCATAATTTTGTATTGCCTTAAACAAACATTGCATTAATAACCAGCAGTAGGGTATGCATCAGGACTGTCTTTACTAGTGTAGTATTACACTAAGAAATGCGAAACTGATACACTCAATAAAATCCACTCCAATATGCGTCACGTCACGATTGCGCAACACTTAGGGGGTGGGGTACATGTTCGGCTCGTGATTGCATATAATGTAGCACTATTTTACTACTGATTTGCATAATCCAGTAGGTAAATGAATGTACATCATTGTGATATATTACATAAATATCTTGATTACATATTACTTACTTATGCCTTTTCGCTCGCTCGGAGCATAGGCCATCGACTAAGGAACGCCACTGTTTTCTGTTTGTGGCCATCTTCTCCATTTCTTTCCAGGTGTACCCCATCTCTTTTGTATCTTTTTCTGTGTCTGTCTGCCAGGTGTTTCGTGGCCTACCTCTTCTTCTCTTCCCTGGGGGGTTCCATGTGATGGCTTGACGGGTGATTGATTCTGGTGGTTTCCTTAGTGTATGTCCTATCCACCTCCATTTTCTCTTCTTTATTTCATTTTCTATGGGTAGTTGCTTGGTTGTTTTCCAGAGTGTGGTGTTCGGTACCTTGTCTGTCCACTTCAAGTGTAGTATTCTGCGCAGGCATTTGTTGATGAAGGTCTGTATTTTCTTTAGTGTCTTCTGTGTGGTTCGCCATGTCTCCGCTCCGTAGAGCAAAACTGCCTTCACATTTGAGTTAAACAATCTCATCTTGGTGTTAATTTTGATTCGTTTTGCTCTCCAAATTTTTCTCAACATGATGAATGCCACTCTTGCTTTCTGGATTCTTGCTTTGACGTCTTCTTCTGTCCCTCCAGTTTTGTTTTTTGTACTGCCCAGGTATGTGAATGCATCTGTCTCTTCCAGTGGCTCTCCGTTCAATGTAATGGGGTTGTTGTTCTTTGTGTTGGCTTTCATAGTCTTTGTCTTGCTTCTGTTGATGTTGAGTCCAAGCTGTGTTGACACTGTGTTTAGCTGCTCTGTTTTTTCCTGCATCTGTTTATGGCTGTGTGAGAGGAGAGCGAGGTCATCCGCAAAGTCCAGGTCCTCCAAATGGCTCCATGGTGTCCACTGGATCCCATTTCTTCTATTTTTTGTAGTCTTTTTCATGATCCAGTCTATGGCGAGCAGGAATAGGAACGGTGACAGAAGACATCCTTGCCTCACTCCTGTCTTCACCATGAAGGAGTCCGTTAGTTGTCCTGCATGAATGACCCTGCATGCCATGTCTTCATAACTACTTCTTATCAGAGATATAAATTTCTCAGGTATGCCGTAGTGCTGTAGGAGTTTCCACAGCGTGTCTCTGTCAAGGCTATCAAATGCTTTCTCGTAGTCAACGAAGTTTATATACAGTGATGAGTCCCATTCCATGGATTGTTCGACAATGATTCTCAGTGTTGCAATTTGGTCGGTGCAGGATCTGTCTTTCCGGAAGCCAGCTTGGTGGTCTCTGAGCTTGGCATCTACACCTGTTTTCAGTCTGTCCAAGATTATTCTGTTGAGGACCTTTCCGGGTACTGATAGGAGCATTATCCCTCTATAGTTCTTACATTCTTGCATATCGCCTTTCTTTGGGAGCTTCACAAGGTACCCTTCTTTCCATTCCGTTGGTATTTCTTCTTGTTCCCATATCTTCCCGAATAGGTCATGCAGTATCTCGGTGGAGGTCTCTATGTCAGCCTTGATTGCCTCTGCAGGAATTTTGTCTGGGCCGGAAGCTTTCCCTCTCTTCATGTGCTGAATGGCTTTTTCAATTTCTGCCTTACTTGGTCTTTCGCAGTTTATCTGGAGTACTTCTTCCGCTGGTGCGATGTCTGGAGGGTTCTGAGGTGGTGGCCGGTTTAGCAGTTCTTCAAAATGTTCCCTCCATCTCTTCAACTGGTCTTCATCACTGGTAAGTACATTGCCATTCTTATCTTTGATGGGTCTGTCTGTGTTCTTGTACTCTCCTGCTAATTTTCTTGTTACATCATACAGTTGTTTCATGTTTCCTTGGGCTGATGCATCCTCTGCTTCTTTGGCTAAGTCTTCAATGAAGTTTGCCTTGTCTGTTTTTACGCTGTTCTTGACTGCTCTGTTTGCCTCTGTATACTCTTCCTGTGCTGCTGCTTTTGCTGCTCTCGTTCGGCTGTTGTTAACTGCACCTTTCTTTTCCTTCCTCACTTGCACTTTGTTGACAGTCTCTGCAGAAATCCAGTCTTTTTGTTGGTATTTCTTCTTTCCCAGAACTTCGCTGCATGTGCTGGTCCACATCTCCTTGATCTGTTGCCATTGTGTGTCTATGTCCATGTTTCCTTCATCAAGGATATCTTGTAGGGCTTCGTATTTGTTTCTGACTGTAAGTCGGAAGGTCTCTTTTGTCACCCTGTCCTGTAGGAAGTCCACATTGTACTGCGTTCTGGTGCTTCGCTTGACTTCTCTCTTCTTTAGCTTCATCTTCATTCTGGCCAGCACTAGATGGTGGTCTGAGGCTGCATCTGCCCCTCTCTGCACTCTCACATCCTGCATTGATCTTCTGAACTTTCGTCCTATGCAGATATGGTCTATTTGATTTTCTGTCCTGTGGTCCGGTGATACCCAGGTTGCCTTGTGAATCCTGCGATGCGGGAACACGCTGCCTCCGATGATCATATTGTTAAATGCACAAAGGTCGGCCAACATCTCGCCATTTTCATTCATTTTGCCAAGTCCCTGTCTGCCCATGACTTCTTCGTACCCGCTGTTGTCTGATCCGATTTTGGCGTTCAAGTCTCCCATGAGTATTGTCATGTCCTTCTCCTTCAGTTTGTCACACAATGTCTGCAGTTTGTTGTAAAAGTCGTCTTTTGTTTCTTCGTCCTTGTCGTTTGTGGGTGCGTAACACTGAATGATGTTGAGCTTGATGTTTTCTTTCTTTGTTTTGAACGAGGCACAGATGATCCTTGGTCCCGCTGCTTCCCAGTTAATGAGAGCATTCTGTGCCTCATGTGACAACATGAATGCCACGCCTTCTGTACGATGTGCATCTTCCTCTTCATGCCCCGAATAGAGAATCATTTCTCCCGTATTCAGTCTGACTTGCCCTGACTGTGTCCACCTTGTTTCACATAGCCCTAGTACTGTGATGTTGTAGGCCCGTCGTTCCCTTGCTATTTGGGCTGCTTTGTTTGTTTCGAACATGGTTCTCACATTCCATGTTCCGATTTTCGAGATTTTCTTGGAAGATAAGAAGGGTATCGGCGATGTAGCTTCCTTACGGCTTTCACTGCATGGCGTCATACTCTCCCCAGGAGGCCCTCCCTCTCCCAAGTTCAGTAGAGTTCCTTTGGTCGATGTTTTCGTAACAATCTGTTTTTTTTACAGGAAAGGGTTGTTAGCCCTTTGCCCAACCCTCCTCTTTTCTCAGCCGGGCTTGGGACCGTCCATGGCAGAGTTTTTGCATATATGATTGCATATAATGTAGCACTATTTTACTACTGATTTGCATAATCCAGTAGGTAAATGAATGTACATCATTGTGATATATTACATAAATATCTTGATTACATATTAAGGTAATTATAACTCCTCTTGTGAGATGTCAACTGCGACCCGAACTGATTTTTCGATATATTGTCCAATGTTTTGTACCTGGCTTCCTAATAAATAAACATATCAATACGATATTGCCATACATATTAGTTCTCGTCATTCCTGATTATTTGGTGATACACTTAAGTTTGTTGTCATACATTTACTGTGAAAATGTGGAAAGAGAAATATATGCAGCGCGGCCATTAAGAGACCACATAAGCCTGAATGTAAATGCAATTTTCGGAGTGAGGTACACTGATTTCAGAGGGTTGGCCTCCGGAATATTATTAAGGAAGGTTTGAAGTTTAGAAAACGACAGGGCAACCAAAAATAGCACGAGGTGTCCACTTCGACCCCCGTGCGCCCCGACTATGAACGAATAACAGTTGTAGCCTAAAGAATTCAAAGATAAACTGAAAAAGTAAACAAACAGCGCGTGCACGTAATTAGCCCGCTTACATCACATGCCTGAGTTGCATATCACCGCCCCCTATC
This sequence comes from Oasisia sp. SBJ-2009, assembly GCA_964017155.1. Classification (NCBI taxonomy): domain Eukaryota; kingdom Metazoa; phylum Annelida; class Polychaeta; order Sabellida; family Siboglinidae; genus Oasisia; species Oasisia sp. SBJ-2009. Next base: position 50,346,353 of record OZ024860.1, on the reverse strand, counting down.
GATCCTGTAGGCGCCCCATTTTACTAGTTATTCCCATTTTGTGTCAAAACATTACGTCAATCCAAAATGAGGGGTGACGTATATGTTAGTTCAAAAACATGTGATGTGCTGATACATTATACAATGTCGTGGTATATAGCAACAGAGGAATGAATGGGGATCATTTTGATATGTTAACCATATATTTTGAATATATATTAAGAGAACTATGGTAAACGTTACATGATGTGTTTATTTTAACATTTTGCAGAATCTGTTGCCTTAAAATGTACATTTCAATAAGATATTTATTGTGTTTATGCTCCTCTGCAATACGAATAGTTTGCCATAAAAACTAGCTTTGTAGCCCAAAACAAACTATGAGAAAAACAAATTGCAATTGTGACTAAATGACCATTCCGACACCCTATACGTCTGAATTTAAGTGCGATTTTCGGAGTGAGGTACACTGATTTCAGAGGGTTGCCCTCTGGATTATTGCTAAGGAAGGTTTGAAGTTTAGAAAACAACAGGGCAACCAAAAATAGCACGAGGTGTCCACTTCGACCACCGTGCGCCCCGACTATAGACAAATTGGACGAGAAGAACTATCGTTCCTAGATGTTCAACATACATACATTTTTTATTTTCAAATACATTGAAATGTATTTGTTTCCATTAAAAAATTAAATGGGCAAATTTCGCTAGTATTAACCCGATATTACGGCGTGCGAGTGTTCCGTGTTTCGGCGAGTGTGTGAGGTGCGCCTGCACGCGTTCATTCCGTCTTCTCCACTTGACCGCAGCCTTGCGCGATGCACCTAAGAATTTCCCTAGTGCTGGGTTTATCTGCCGTCTCGGTAGTGAGAGCTTGCCGCTATGTGTCCTATAGGCCGAAAGACGATTATAAACAAAGGATAGGAGGTGAGCTGATTGTCACTGATGTATGTTACTACACGTATTGCCCACGTTTCTATATGTTAATGATGAAGTGAAAAGTTCATTTATTTTTTCAAACTCTCTTTCTCTCTCTCTCGCTCTCTTTATTGATTAGAGAGTGCTTGACAAATATACTATTCTATTATATATAGGGCTTACACTGTAGGCTACATGGTAGTACATAAATTGTTAACCACATGATCTACTATGTGATTCTGCTCGGATATGTATGTTACATTGTTTTCATTAGACCAGTTCCACTCAAAATACTTAAGTAAACATATGATTTTAATCAATAATACAATACATTTCGTAATAGGCCGGGAGCCAGGTCCAGGTCTCAGGATGTTTTCTGCTAAGTTTTTTCACTATGATTTCCTGATAACCTATACCATGAGCCATCGCAAGTTTGTAATGACCACTCTCAATTCGGGGCCTTTTGCCCTCAGGGGGCTAAAAAAAACCTTTTCGGGCCTAAAATTAGGTATATTCAAATATTGTGTCACTGTGACGTCAGAAATAGACATAGAAACACCATATTTGGCAGAAAGCTTCTTTAGATAGTAGGGAAGGCTACTATGTATGATTTAGCGGCTTTCCACAAACCAATTCCACAATTGGAGCCTTTGCGCCCCAAAAATTATGAAAAATCGTCCTCCGCCTGACACGTTCATGTCAGAAATTAATATTTACAAGCCATTCGAAATGAACGACTGGGACTCTTTTCCAAATAGAAAACTTTCCAAGGGCATAAGCTTCTATATGGTACCAAGATGACCTCTCTATCTTGACAATTGTGCCCGCTGTGGGTGAAAAGCCTAACGTACCCCCCTAAATCACTTATATTTCAGTGATCGGATGTCGGGTCTTCTAATGTGCTACCATCTTTAATTTTTGGACAATAACCTTGATCTTTAAGTTGATTTAATGTTTATCAGTGTTGTTCAAGTGTACTGTGCATATTTGAATTCTAGATAAGGTCAAGGTCAACGATAAAGGTTCAAGGTCAATTGATTTTACCCCCACGCATGGACTGCGTGGGCGCAGAAATCAAGCTATGCTTGACCATGTGGCATGTAGTACTTCGTTTTGAAGCCCTGCATATGTAGATGTCGATTCTAGACTTTGTCTCGTCATATAATCAAGTGTGATTGAGAATATACGTAGTTAATAATGCCCGGATTGTAATATTCGTTTATCTGATAAAGCCAAATGATACGGAAAAGAGAGCCTTCGAATAATTTTCCATGTATTATTTTATTGTACACTATACTACAGGCTTGCGCAAAAGCAGAAGAACGCAGGCAGACTAATCATAGTTGTATGCAACCATGGTAGTGAAATCTATCACTAACATCAGATCATAAAACTACAGAGGAATTCTACGCCGAAATAAGTATCATAATTCTCACCACACCGAAAGATGTAACAGGTATGTGAAGAATGGGCAGCATCAGCAATGACCATGTAGACATCGATACGCTAAAAACAGGACACATTACCTTCTCTAAGACACCAACTGTGTATCAGAAAGACGAATACTACACAATACAAAAACGCAAAGATGGTGCTAATCTTCATGAAATAAAATACAAAATATACAAAATCATCAATGTGCAGCAGAACTACAAAGCATTATTTTTGTAAATGCCACGGGCTGTTCGTTAACTCTCCTGTGATGATCACTGTGAAAAGGTGCTTAAAATTTCGTTCAATAAAATAAAATATTACATTTGTTTAAATCACTCTCACGGATTATAGCGCATTACAGTTACGCTTGTTATCACAACATGCTTCAAAACTTGTTTGCCTCGTTTCAATATGCGACAAACATCTTTGCTGAGAGGTTATATACATCCTAACGAACAACCCGTCGCATTTATATCATAAATGCTTCGTTCTTACGCTTCACATTAATGATTTTACATTTAACGCGCATGCGTATAAACGTCAATCGGAACGTTTATAACGCCGGGAAAATGTAAGCGCTACAACGTAAATGTCAGTTGAGTCGTGTTGTCTTCTGGTTAGATCCCACTAAAGGAGGAAACAGTGGCGGAGCACGGTGCGTGTTTCCCTTCATCTACGACGGTGTCTATCGCCTCGACTACATCCTGCGTCCGCAAGGCTGGTGGTGTGGCTCTACTGCCAACTACGACCGCGACAAGAAGTACGGCTACAAGATACACGGAGAAGGTTAGATGTCTTAGTTGGCTTGCCGGTAGAACAATTTCAAAAGACATTCACACGAAAACAATATCTTTACGGTTGGAATCTAAAGTAGCATGTACGTAATTTTCAGAGAGAAGCCAATACAATGCAATGCAATGCAATGCAATGCAATGCAATGCAATGCAATGCAATGCAATGCAATGCAATGCAATGCAATGCAATGCAATGCAATGCAATGCAATGCAATGCAATGCAATGCAATGCAATGCAATGCAATGCAATGCAATGCAATGCAATGCAATGCAATGCAATGCAATGCAATGCAATGCAATGCAATGCAATGCAATGCAATGCAATGCAATGCAATGCATTGCATTGCATTGCATTGCATTACATTACATTACATTACATTACATTACATTACATTACATTACATTACATTACATTACATTACATTACAATACAATACAATACAATACAATACAATACAATACAATACAATACAATACAATACAATACAATACAAAACAATACAATACAATACAATACAATACAATACAATACAATACAATACAATACAATACAATACAATACAATACAATACAATACAATACAATACAATACAATACAATACATTACAATACAATACAATACAATACAATACAATACAATACAATACAATACAATACAATACATTAACCTTTAATAGTCCCCAAAGAGGAAATTCTTGTGGTAAATATTCACATAACACAACGACATTAGTAGTGGCAATTACTAGTGACAGTGCAAAGTTGTAGGAAAGGATTGCGCGGCGCCAGCAGTCCGGCACATTTCTTGCTTTGATGAAGGAAATTAAAGTGGAGAGCATTTGCAAACTTTGTCCGGATGGATGCACAGCAATTTCACTATCTTCTCGATGCTGTTTCGCCGTTAATCGTCCACAAAGACACAGCCATGTGCGACGCAATACCACCTGCTGAGCGCTGTAACTCTTCGCTTTTTAGCGACAAGTATATTACTAAATTTATTATGTGAGCGTAATTTTGACGTTTCAATGATTTGAGTGCTTTAGTATAATGTTTGGCTTGGCTTCAGCTGGACCTGTGCAAGACTGGACATATGCAGAAAGACCACAACAAAGTAACAGGAATATGTTCACGAGGACATGGTCGTTATAACATAGACATTATTCCATCCATCTCGTATATAATTATATATATATATATATATATATATATATATATATATATATATATATATATATATATATATATATATATATATATATATATATATATATCCAACAAAATGGAGTAATCGGATTTTAGACAAATACAAACATGGGCATAATATATGCGGGAGTATAGATTACAAAGCTGCGATACTTTAGAGCTGTACTAAAGTTACACTACACAAACAACCGTTAAATGTTCACGTCTTTAGGATAAGATAGTTTTATGAATTATGTTGACTTATAATAAAGCGGTGTGATGGAAGACATTTGTTCATCTAACACAGAATGACCCTGTTAAATGTGCACTTTGCTGAGCTCAACCGGACGTTCGTCTGCGAACTGTTGTGAAAAACAAGAAAATAAAAAAACAATATTGACAAATCTTATTTGAGTAACTGGTATATTGTTAATGTTCGTGACACAACGTTCGTTTGAAGAGATTCAACGACGTCAATATGACTTGGGTCGTGTTGTGTTTTGTTTAGTTACCTCCTACGCTGGGAATGGTGGCGGGCGACGTTGCCACTTCCCGTTCAGGTATCGCGGTCACAGCTACTGGACGTGCATTCCGCATAACTCGCATCTGTGGTGCTCCGTTACCCGGCACTACGACACTGACAAGGAATGGGGTTAATGCCGACTTGATGGTTAGATATTCTTCTTCTTCGCCTTTCCCCATTAGGTGGGGTCAGCGGCCCGAATTCTTGATTTCCAGAATGCTCTGTCCTGGGCATCCTCCGGGGTGATCCGCAGTGCCTGCATATCACTTCGGACGCCATCCATCCATCTCCCTCTTGGTCTCCCCCTTGGCCTTTTTCCTGGCACTCTCATGTCACCAATTGCTCTCACTTCGTTGTTTTCTTCCATTCTTTGCATGTGTAGTCTCAGTTCTCTTTCTTTCTCTTGTATTCTACTCACACCTAGCTGATGTCCACACTCTTTACTTTGTCTATCAGTGTTACTGCTTTAATTCTTCTCAACATCCTCATCTTTGTCTTGTCGAGAATCTATTCCTCCTTAGTTTATAATATATATATATATATATATATATATATATATATATATATATATATATATATATATATATTGATTTAACTAATAATTCCTTGTGGAAACCTATTGATCAGCTAAACACGGAATTACTCTATTAAACGTGCACTCTGCATATTCGCTACAGAAGGTTTGCATGCCAACTGGTGTGATAACCGGGACAAAAAAAACAGTAACATACCAGATGTTGGTAACTGGTTTATTGTTAATTGCTCGTTGCACAACAGATATTCAACAACGGCAACGTGACTTTAGTCGTGTTGTGTTTTGTTTAGAGTTCACCACCGGTGGAAATGGTCACGGGGCACGTTGCCACTTTCCCTTCATTTATCGCGGCACTGCCTACAGCTCGTGTATATATGGCATCTCACTAACCTGTGGTGCGCCGCAACCAACAACTACGTCGCCGACAAGAAGTGGGCTTACTGTCGAGTTGATGAAGGTCAGTTGCCTTGGTTACCTTGTCGGTTTTGTAAGCTCAACATGCTCTCAAACCTAAACATGACACTTGTTTACGGCTGCGACGCCAATCTAAAGTAATGCCCACGTCACAGTGTCACGTTTTGTCCGCCACGTTCAGCTGCGTTGCGAAACGGGACAGTACGTGGTTACAACGTGAGCAGACATGGAACAACGTGGTGAAAACGTGATCAAACGTGACAAAACGTGAACTGGAGCTTTTTATTTTGCACCTGTTCCAAATTCACTGGCTTTCCCCCCACAACGTACTACAACGTGGCAACAACGTACTACAACGTGGCAACAACCTGGAGCAATGCACTACAACGTGGCAACAATGTATTACAACGTGGCAACAACCTGGAGCAATGTACTACAACGTGGCAACAACGTGATACAACGTGGCTACAACGTATCAAAAACGTGACAAAACGTGAACAGAACGCGTGTACTATGTTACGATACGTTTCTGCTACGTTGTGTTCCGGCAAGACACGTTGTGGTATGATGTACTTCGTGACGGCAAAGAGGCATGGCCCAATTTTGATCTTCGGTGTCACCTGTCAATCGTGTCTCGGCGGGACCACAAAGAGGCGACAACGTAGCTAGCACGTGGCGAAAACGTAGCACAACGTGGCTCCCGGCCGCAATTTGGATTTTTTTTAATAACGTGGGGATCCGAAACGGGGAACAACAACGCGCCCAAAACGTGGCACTATGACTGCGGCATACAGTAGCATAGTTACAATGCAACTTGTTGGGTATAACGCCCACCCGTTACATGTAGGATACGGGGCCCATCCACTACATGTAGAATACCGCGCCCACCCACTACATGTAGGACACGGCGCCCACCCGCTACATGTAGGATACGGGGCCCACCCGCTACATGTATAATACGGCGCCCACCCGCTACATGTAGGATACGGGGCCCCACCCGTTATATGTAGGATATGGCGCCCACCCACTACATGTAGGATACAGCGCCCATCCGCTACATGTAGAATACGGGGCCCACCCGCTACATGTAGAATACGGGGCCCACCCGCTACAAGTAGGATACAACGCCCAACCGCTACATGTAAGATATGGCGCCCATCCGCTACAAGGATACTCATAAATATGAATGTTGACATGATCAAATAGATCAGCGGGCAGTTCAAACCGCACACGACGATTGGAAACAACAACGCGCATGCGCCTGCCATTTGAACAAAGTTATTGATCAACGTTTACTAGTTTCGAATAACTGCGTCGCATGCTTCAGAATAGGTGATAACCTGTACAGATGTCATTAAATGGCTTATGCCTACGACATTCTACAAAACTCAATCGATGTATGTGTTATATCTTTTTTATTAGTTGCATATTCTGGAAAAATAACTGATGCAATAATGTAGTTGTAGAATAATTCTAAACTGCCACTTGTTTACACAACAACTGCTACTTGTTTACACAAACGCCTTCCAACTTATTCCTCAAGAAACAACGTTAAATATTCTGCCAAGTAGTATAAGATATTGCCCACAAAGCCATAATATTAACCAAACTTCCATAACTTTTATAACAGCCACACTTAAACATAATTCTCGTGTTTCTTAATGACAACACTACATTGCTAATATTGTTGTCAACGTGCCTGCATTGGTGCAGTACATATTTGCAATAAATTGTGATAACAATATTTTAGTCGCAGTTATAAAGTAAAAATGTGTTTATATATATATACATATATATATATATATATATATATATACATATATATATATATATATATATATATATATATATATATATATATATATATATATATATATATATATATATGTATATACATATATATATATATTTATATAAGATAAGATAGCTTTATTGCCATGTGTTCACATTGTAGTTAAAAAAAACATTGGAATGTGTAATGATATTGGTCGTCGTACTAGTACATTCATATGACAATACATTCACATGCACCAAACGTTTCTGTTAAAATATACTACTATATTAAATAAAAGTAGATAAATAAGAACAATCACATAAAAAGGTCCGAATAAACAAATTGCTCTTTATAACATCGATAAATAATTGATACGATCTAGTAGAAATATAGTAGCTTAAAATGTAAAATATGAAGAAAAAAATATATAATATATATATATATATAATATAATATATATATATATATATATATATATATATATATATATATATATAATTATATATACGTTCATCTAGTTAACGACGTCACTAAGCTATGCATTACATACACATCTGTTTAACGATGCCAATGTGGATTGAGTCACGTTGTCTTCTGTTTAGCTTACGCCTCGGTGGCGATACTGACCAGACACCGTGCGTGTTTCCCGTCCTCTATTACGGCGTGAAGTACTACTGGTGTTTATATCATACAGACGACTACTGGTGGTGCAGCACAACGGCACACTACGACACTGACAAAAAGGGGGGCTACTGTACGATAATCCCCGTAGGTCAGTTGCTTGTCTTTGTTACTTGCTGTTATTGTAAGTTCAAAATACTTCTCGGAGAAGATGATATGTATTAGACTTACAGTTGCGTCTCCAATATACAATAACAGGGGCATACTCCCATCGTCTATATGCAGGGCACGATGTCCAACGTCTACAAATAGGGCTCAGTAATAAGATAGTCAACAGCGGTATTTAGTGTATATATATATATATATATATATATATATATATATATATATATATATATATATATATTTAAAGATATCAGTAGGATTGTGTTTTAATGTAATGTAATTTGCTGATAAGAAACTTTGAAATCTGGAAATGATGAAATATCCGAAAATCTGTGAAAATCAGGCATTTTATTTGTGGCATAGTTTTTTATGATCGGATTCCCTTCCTGACATCAACCACAGTTGTAAGCGGTGGGCCAGGCCTTTGATTTTCCTCGACCGGTCTGCAAGGCAGCAGAGGTGTTTTTCTCTTGTGACACCATCACCTGGATTTCCGTTCAGGGTTAACTCCCCTAGCCCTTCTCTTGAACGAGTATGGCCGCAAGGCAGCGGAGGTTTTAAATCAGAGTTTTCCTTCTCCTAGATAGGCTACCTTCCCTGGTTGACGAGCCCTATCTACCCGAAGCTTCTGATTTTGAGGGGCCAGATATTCCCGCCTTCGCCCCTTCTCCTGTCAGTATAAACACTCGCCACAGGAAGGCCAGGAGCTGGACTTGAACCATCAGAGGCTTTACTGTTACGCATGCCATATGGAAGCATTTAATGGTAGTAGGAGCTTATCCCTACCACCGCCTTGCAAAATAAATTGTGATGACTGATCACAATTTATTTTGCAAGGCTATAACTGCATAGCTGAAGGTAAAACGTGCAGTAGGAAAGAGGTGCTAATACTATGAGTATGTAGACACCAACTATATATTATATTAACTCTAATAGTATAAGAACACAGGGAGGGTTGATACTCCACACACATAGTGGCAAATAGAATAGCCAATTTAGCCATAGAACACTGAACATCTAACATCTAAGTATAAGACTTTTATTAATGAATTTACTCATGCAATTAATCACCAATGGGAAATAATTGTCAGAACACGAGGTTCATATGAATCTGTTCATATTAAATTTAACCTATTTTCACCCCATAATATCAACAAGTCTTTACCCGCAAGTTACTAGTCCAACTGTATTTACTAGAACGTATACATAGCACGATAATTGATAATTACTTGAGAACTTAGTAAATATATACTAGAAAGCACTGCAGGAATGTTATTCAAATTTGTTTCTGATAATCAGCCGTAGTTTACATTCGTTGATGTACCAATCAAGAGAGAAACCCCACATCTATACGTTAATAAGAATATGTTAAGAAGCAATGCATGAAAGGAAATTGTTAGAGATTTGCAATAAACTAAATACAAATTAGAACGCATATAAATATTAAAATTATGATATAACTCATAATGAAACTTTACGAGCTAAACACACACGCGCGCAAGCTAAGCTGAGTACAATACATTTATTATACACATAAAATGTCTACGTAGATGATACAAGGCATGCTAGAATTAATTTAATATCGAGACAAACTTGACCCCCTTACTCTCTGGTTTCTTGTTATTGGTGTGGCTTTACACTACACAACAATGCTTTCCTCCCATCATTAAATTCATTTGAAAAAAAAACTATTGCATTTCGATTACGCCATTATTATTCGATCTTAATACGAGTCACCCAGCCCCGTATTTATGAGTTTGAATATGTACATATACATGTACATATATAATTGGTATATTGATCTGTATGTATTTATGTATGCCTGTATACATGGGGTCAAATAATATATCTGCTTTATTTTTATTTTATTCAACAGTTGATATGCGACGCTAGACTTAGGAAACAGTTCTAGGAAATCGCGGACAACAAGTAAGCTACCTATGTGAAAACACGAACACATTTATGAACTAATTATGTAAGCGTTGAACACCCGGGGTGGTATAGTTGTACTGTACTACGTAGGAATACATTTTTATACACTTTTATTCAGTCACATTCTTTCACTACTAATGTTATTAATATATTCATGATTAGCATGACATTTATGTGGTTTTATAATTCTCCATCAATCTCTTTTTCGTCATTTTGTCTCTGGCCAATATCAGATCTACACAAAACACATCATGACTAATGATATGTTTTATATCTCATTGTGTGTATCCATACATATATATTTATAGAGAAGCTTGCTACGTCGGACGCCATCATGTGTAGTGATGTGAGTAAATGTGTTCGTGATCACCCATAATGCACTGGACAGAGACCATTCAGCCTGCATAGCCGAATCTCATCGAGACAGTTCAACCTCCGTCTTGAGACAAATCTATTTGCGCAGGTCGGTTCGACGAATAAACACGGCAAAGGCTGGAGATGGTAGAAGCTGTTGTGTATTCAATCGTTCTCAATAAATGTACTCAAACAAAAACTTCATCTTCGATCGTAATAGCAGTATTGATATTAGTATCCAAGTTGTGTGCCTTTAAATGACTTGTCGCGGGTCGTATGAAGTCATCAACGTGTCGTGTTGTCATCTTGTCGCACTCACATGTCCCGTCGTGACGATCTGGAGCGTATATCCGGCCTAGGGTGTCGTCTTACGTATGCGCATGCACGCGTGACTGGCGTGATCCCCACGTGGCCGATCAACTTTGACCCCGTGCCATAATGTCGAGACTGAGTTCATAACCCCCGCGGCGACTGTGCTACATAATGACCATTTTTGCGCGCTGTAGCGACGATCTACTTGTGCCTACGTCGCAGACTACAATGTCGTGTGCGCACGTGTTCACGCTAGTAGGTAATTATATACATCCCGAACGGACAAACAACAATTACGAGATTTTGTTATGTTTAGTAATAATTGCAAGAAAGACAGCGCATCAATAAATCATTAACGTAAACTATAGTATGCATAGGTCACGCACAGTTTCGATTGTCACAATGTTTGAGCTGGCCAATGAAGACGGTAACCTTTGACATGTACATATACAACACCAAAACGAGGTGGGAAGATATTCTGGTGGCCCGGAGATACATTCCAGACTGGCAGCTCTGGCTGAAAGTTGTGGAAGTAGAAGGACGCTCTGGACGTCAAGACCGCCACACCGCTGTCGACACTCGACAACACGGCGCTGTCGACACTCGACAACACGGCGCTGTCGACACTCGACAACACGGCGCTGTCGACACTCGACAACACGGCGGTGTCGACACTCGACAACACGGCGCTGTCGACACTCGACAACACGGCGCTGTCGACACTCGACAACACGGCGCTGTCGACACTCGACAACACGGCGCTGTCGACACTCGACAACACGGCGCTGTCGACACTCGACAACACGCATTCCATACTGCCATTCTCAGAGTTGCGTGGCGACATTACCGGATAAGCCGTTAAAGGTCTAGACTATGATGTCATGCGTGACGTCACGTCACAATACAGGTGGCAGCCATCTGTAAAATGCCGCGCAGGTAAGAAGGACAGAAGGCCACAAGAATACAAATGTCGTTCTGAAGTTGAGAACGTTCTTAGTCACACAATTGTTACGTACTTATAAAGTTGAGGTACAGAGGAGATTGTTGCGTTCTTGCGGGTTCGTGCCCATTTTATACTATTTTTGTTGGAAGTATGATGGAAATATACACTCAGTATTCGATTTTATTTTGTACGGCGACGTCAGCAGTCATTGTTGGAATGCGCTTAGTTAGGGCATTTCCGGAAGTGACGTCTGTCGTCAAGGTAGCAGTATTACGTCATATTGACGCAGTGCATTATAGGACTAGCTTACGTATGTCGTTTGCGAAAGATAAATAACTGCCATACTGCTACAGATTATTATTTTATAAATTTTAAAAATTCTTTGTGAAAACGTGGAACTGCGTATATTGTCTGGGAAATGAATTTTTGCGTGATTATACTAATGCCGTATTTACCTGCTAGGGGTGCTTTCTACTTGGAAATGTTTCACCAGGCGGGTCTCAGTTTATTCACAACGCAGAGAGTCAGCCACGTAGGACGTGACGTCACAGCGCATGTGCAGTGAATGTTACATGCGTAGTTAGTAATGACGATTTATGATCATTGTGAGTTGCACGTAGACAGGTTTGATTATTACGAGGACACTAATTTTATAATTATTTACTGATATCGAGTACGTTATTGATTTTCCATGCGATCTCCGACAGCGGTCGAACGTGTGTACGTACGTGCGTGCGTGCGTGCGTGCGTGCGTGCGTGCGTATACAACTAGGTGATGTCAGTAGGACGAGCACGAAGTGTTATGTAGCTAACAATTATATGTTGTGTAACAATTTATTTTGTCTCATTATGTAGACATGACAATGTTTAAAAGGTTGGTTATTATGTATTCAATTCACACACACACACACACACACACACACACACACACACACACACACACACACACACACACACACACACACACACACACACACACACACACACACACACACACACACACACACACACACACACACACACACACACACACACACACACACACACACACACACACACACACACACACACACACACACACACACACACACACACACACACACACACACACACACACACACAAATACACACACACAAAACACATACACACATATACATACACAGCGATACACGTTATATTATTTGCATACTTTAAATGGATGTATGCATTGGACAAGCAAATAAGCATAGTTTTATGTTAATGACAATATCCGCCTTCAAACGGAAGGAACGTTGTTGATGGTATTCACTTCTGGTGTATTTACTGAGATTTCTCGTTTATTCTTTTTTCGTATGAAAGTAAAATAGTACGCAATTGTTTTGCAACTGAAACATCAATTCCAGTTACGACTAGAAATTAAACATGATGTTAGGTTTATAAACGACGCCAGGATTACTATTAATAGGTTAACTAATTATTTGTCAATCCAAAATATGAACAGTTTATTGAATGCTTTTACGAATTCTGACTAAAAAATGTTGTTACATGATATGTTAGATAAGGCTTCTCTGTATATATGTTTGACAGTGGCATTGAATATGTACCAGGATGTAGTTGTTCCTTTTTATTGATAATACGTTGATACATGTAATATTGTATTTGGAATCGATATTATTTCGTATTGTGTAACTGATATCTATTTGGATTATGGTGAACGGAATATATTTTAATTTATGTTTGCATGATATATTATATTTGTATATTGATTATTAAACTGCAGACTCAGTGTGTTCCGACGTACGAAATTAATAGCGTTACGTTGTAGATTATTTACGCCAGTTAGATACATCTGATAGAATATAAAAAATTATGTCTGCATTGAATACATAATAACCAACCTTTTAAACATTGTCAGGTCTACATAATGAGACAAAATAAATTGTTACACAACATATAATTGTTAGCTACATAACACTTCGTGCTCGTCCTACTGACATCACCTAGTTGTATACGCACGCACGCACGCACGCACGCACGCACGCACGCACGTACGTACACACGTTCGACCGCTGTCGGAGATCGCATGGAAAATCAATAACGTACTCGATATCAGTAAATAATTATAAAATTAGTGTCCTCGTAATAATCAAACCTGTTTACGTGCAACTCACAATGATGTATCATAAATCGTCATTACTAACTATGCATGTAACATTCACTGCACATGCGCTGTGACGTCACGTCCTACGTGGCTGACTCTCTGCGTTGTGAATAAACTGAGACCCGCCTGGTGAAACATTTCCAAGTAGAAAGCACCCCTAGCAGGTAAATACGGCATTAGTATAATCACGCAAAAATTCATTTCCCAGACAATATACGCAGTTCCACGTTTTCACAAAGAATTTTTAAAATTTATAAAATAATAATCTGTAGCAGTATGGCAGTTATTTATCTTTCGCAAACGACATACGTAAGCTAGTCCTATAATGCACTGCGTCAATATGACGTAATACTGCTACCTTGACGACAGACGTCACTTCCGGAAATGCCCTAACTAAGCGCATTCCAACAATGACTGCTGACGTCGCCGTACAAAATAAAATCGAATACTGAGTGTATATTTCCATCATACTTCCAACAAAAATAGTATAAAATGGGCACGAACCCGCAAGAACGCAACAATCTCCTCTGTACCTCAACTTTATAAGTACGTAACAATTGTGTGACTAAGAACGTTCTCAACTTCAGAACGACATTTGTATTCTTGTGGCCTTCTGTCCTTCTTACCTGCGCGGCATTTTACAGATGGCTGCCACCTGTATTGTGACGTGACGTCACGCATGACATCATAGTCTAGACCTTTAACGGCTTATCCGGTAATGTCGCCACGCAACTCTGAGAATGGCAGTATGGAATGCGTGTTGTCGAGTGTCGACAGCGCCGTGTTGTCGAGTGTCGACAGCGCCGTGTTGTCGAGTGTCGACAGCGCCGTGTTGTCGAGTGTCGACAGCGCCGTGTTGTCGAGTGTCGACAGCGCCGTGTTGTCGAGTGTCGACAGCGCCGTGTTGTCGAGTGTCGACACCGCCGTGTTGTCGAGTGTCGACAGCGCCGTGTTGTCGAGTGTCGACAGCGCCGTGTTGTCGAGTGTCGACAGCGCCGTGTTGTCGAGTGTCGACAGCGCCGTGTTGTCGAGTGTCGACAGCGCCGTGTTGTCGAGTGTCGACAGCGGTGTGGCGGTCTTGACGTCCAGAGCGTCCTTCTACTTCCACAACTTTCAGCCAGAGCTGCCAGTCTGGAATGTATCTCCGGGCCACCAGAATGTCTTCCCACCTCGTTTTGGTGTTGTATATGTACATGTCAAAGGTTACCGTCTTCATTGGTCAGCTCAAACATTGTGACAATCGAAACTGTGCGTGACCTATGCATACTATAGTTTACGTTAATGATTTATTGATGCGCTGTCTTTCTTGCAATTATTATTACTAAACATAACAAAATCTCGTAATTGTTATTTGTCCGTTCGGGATGTATATAATTACCTACTAGCGTGAACACGTGCGCACACGACATTGTAGTCTGCGACGTAGGCACAAGTAGATCGTCGCTACAGCGCGCAAAAATGGTCATTATGTAGCACAGTCGCCGCGGGGGTTATGAACTCAGTCTCGACATTATGGCACGGGGTCAAAGTTGATCGGCCACGTGGGGATCACGCCAGTCACGCGTGCATGCGCATACGTAAGACGACACCCTAGGCCGGATATACGCTCCAGATCGTCACGACGGGACATGTGAGTGCGACAAGATGACAACACGACACGTTGATGACTTCATACGACCCGCGACAAGTCATTTAAAGGCACACAACTTGGATACTAATATCAATACTGCTATTACGATCGAAGATGAAGTTTTTGTTTGAGTACATTTATTGAGAACGATTGAATACACAACAGCTTCTACCATCTCCAGCCTTTGCCGTGTTTATTCGTCGAACCGACCTGCGCAAATAGATTTGTCTCAAGACGGAGGTTGAACTGTCTCGATGAGATTCGGCTATGCAGGCTGAGTGGTCTCTGTCCAGTGCATTATGGGTGATCACGAACACATTTACTCACATCACTACACATGATGGCGTCCGACGTAGCAAGCTTCTCTATAAATATATATGTATGGATACACACAATGAGATATAAAACATATCATTAGTCATGATGTGTTTTGTGTAGATCTGATATTGGCCAGAGACAAAATGACGAAAAAGAGATTGATGGAGAATTATAAAACCACATAAATGTCATGCTAATCATGAATATATTAATAACATTAGTAGTGAAAGAATGTGACTGAATAAAAGTGTATACAAATGTATTCCTACGTAGTACAGTACAATTATACCACCCCGGGTGTTCAACGCTTACATAATTAGTTCATAAATGTGTTCGTGTTTTCACATAGGTAGCTAACTTGTTGTCCGCGATTTCCTAGAACTGTTTCCTAAGTCTAGCGTCGCATATCAACTGTTGAATAAAATAAAAATAAAGCAGATATATTATTTGACCCCATGTATACAGGCATACATAAATACATACAGATCAATATACCAATTATATATGTACATGTATATGTACATATTCAAACTCATAAATACGGGGCTGGGTGACTCGTATTAAGATCGAATAATAATGGCGTAATCGAAATGCAATAGTTTTTTTTCAAATGAATTTAATGATGGGAGGAAAGCATTGTTGTGTAGTGTAAAGCCACACCAATAACAAGAAACCAGAGAGTAAGGGGGTCAAGTTTGTCTCGATATTAAATTAATTCTAGCACGCCTTGTATCATCTACGTAGACATTTTATGTGTATAATAAATGTATTGTACTCAGCTTAGCTTGCGCGCGTGTGTGTTTAGCTCGTAAAGTTTCATTATGAGTTATATCATAATTTTAATATTTATATGCGTTCTAATTTGTATTTAGTTTATTGCAAATCTCTATCAATTTGCTTTCAGGCATTGCTTCTTAACATATTCTTATTAACGTATAGATGTGGGGTTTCTCTCTTGATTGGTACATCAACGAATGTAAACTACGGCTGATTATCAGAAACAAATTTGAATAACATTCCTGCAGTGCTTTCTAGTATATATTTACTAAGTTCTCAAGTAATTATCAACTATCGTGCTATGTATACGTTCTAGTAAATACAGTTGGACTAGTAACTTGCGGGTAAAGACTTGTTGATATTATGGGGTGAAAATAGGTTAAATTTAATATGAACAGATTCATATGAACCTCGTGTTCTGACAATTATTTCCCATTGGTGATTAATTGCATGAGTAAATTCATTAATAAAAGTCTTATACTTAGATGTTAGATGTTCAGTTTTCTATGGCTAAATTGGCTATTCTATTTGCCACTATGTGTGTGGAGTATCAACCCTCCCTGTGTTCTTATACTATTAGAGTTAATATAATATATAGTTGGTGTCTACATACTCATAGTATTAGCACCTCTTTCCTACTGCACGTTTTACATTCAGCTATGCAGTTATAGCCTTACAAAATAAATTGTGATCAGTCATCACAATTTATTTTGGAAGGCGGTGGTAGGGATAAGCTCCTGCTACCATTAAATGCTTCCATATGGCATGCGGAACAGTAAAGCCTCTGATGGTTCAAGTCCAGCTCCTGGCCTTCCTGTGGCGAGTGTTTATACTGACAGGAGAAGGGGCGAAGGCGGGAATATCTGGCCCCTCAAAACCAGAAGCTTCGGGTAGATAGGACTCGTCAACCAGGGAAGGTAGTCTATCTAGGAGAAGGAAAACTCTGATTTAAAACCTCCGCTGCCTTGCGGCCATACTCGTTCAAGAGAAGGGCTAGGGGAGTTAACCCTGAACGGAAATCCAGGTGATGGTGTCACAAGAGAAAAACACCTCTGCTGCCTTGCAGACCGGTCGAGGAAGATCAAAGGCTTGGCCCACCACTTACAACTGTGATTGATGTCAGGAAGGGAATCCGATCATAAAAAACTATGCCACAAATAAAATGCCTGATTTTCACAGATTTTCGGATATTTCATCATTTCCAGATTTCAAAGTTTCTTATCAGCAAATTACATTACATTAAAACACAATCCTACTGATATCTTTAAATATATATATATATATATATATATATATATATATATATATATATATATATATATATATATATATATATATATATATATATATATATATATATATATATATATATATATATTATATTCCATCTAGTCGCCGATTCAGATCCATCAAAACCAGGACTAACCGCTTTAGTACTACCTTTTTCTCCTTAGCCGTTCAAGCCCTGTCAAAACAGAAGTGATTTTTCTCCCACCCGCAGCAAACACATAGTCCACTTTCCAATGAGTTTTAGTATGGTCCGTGTATATACCGTTTTTTCCTTTTTCGTTTTCAAATTTGCGAACGAAAAACGGATAACGAATTCCTTTTTCGTTTTTCGTTTTCAAAAGTGAAGTAAGAAAAACGAAAAACGAATTCGTTTTTCGTTTTTCGTTTTCAAAAGTGAAGTAAGAAAAACGAAAAACGAATTCGTTTTTCCTTTTTAATTTTTGCATTTAGGATGCTTCGGTCGCAATGCCACTTCGGCTGGCCGGTAAAAATTGGTAGTTTCGGCGGGATACTTCGGTCGCTGGCAGCGTTTTGAATACGAACTCGCAGAAATTGCATCGGCGAAGTGGTATATCTAAGTACCTACAGGTAAATTATTGGTCGTTTCGGCGCTGTTCTTTATGTTTTCTTATATATAATAGATCGAAAGATGGATAAATCGAGAGTAGATGTATTTATTTTGTAACTGCAACTATGCAATAGTTATTTTAAATTTAGTTTGTAAAATATTTGACTTGCCCCTATTATGACTAATAAATAGTTACTATCTTAGGGGCCACTTTGGGTTTTTAAATTAGCAATTTTTTTATGTAATTATTGAATTCCATTGACGGACCATTACGGATAGCCCAATTGTATTTAGGAGCATGTATATTCCTGAGTATTGTTTATTAACATTTGCTACTTTACGCATATTGTAAGTAGAGGATATGTGGTAAAAATAGAATACGTTTATGGCTTAATGTGTTGCTAGAGTTAGTGTTAATTCAATATTATTTTGCATATGTAGTAATTTATAACAGTAGAAGTATGTTTGCATCTGTGTGTAATATGCTGCTTTACATAATAAATCAGTCTTTTTTAAATTGTGATTGGTTATCTTTTGATTAAACAAATATAGGTATTGTTTATTGTGTGAGGCATACTATTTTAAAACTCTTTTTTTTACAAATGTATATTATGTTCTGCTGTGTGCCAGTGTGAAATGATTATGCATATTTCTGGTTTGTGTTATCTGCCAATTTTGAAAGTATGCGGGTAATGTTTTATGTTTATAATAAAATTATAATATAATTACAATAAGTTGGTATTAAACATTTGCTTAAACATTAATTCTATGTGGGAGCTATATTTATTTGAAAATATTATTCTTATAAGTTTTTTTGCAATTTGTTTATTCAATTACATTTGTGTCCCTAGATCAGTAGATGGTAATTAGTGTGAGGCAATATTATAGAATTATAGAGTGAATTTTTTATTCTAGTTTGAATAATATACTTTAACCTAGTTATAGGTCCAATTGTTTGAAAACATCTGTTTGCTATTTCATCAATATTATGTTAAATCCAGTTTAAATGCGAGATTAATGTAAAGCCCAGAATGTTAATGAATGGTTTGGCGCCGTCTTATCCGGCAGAACCTGTTAAACCACGAAAGCGTGACGGACGCCTATGCCAGAACTATGCGCCAACACTGCACCAAGGTATGACGAAGAAGTGTGTTGGTGATTCGGCATTTGGCGCAGCAGCACCGCGACTGTGGAATGAACTACCTCTGAACATTCGTGCATCCGGGACATTACCAATGTTTAGAAAGTATTTAAAGACATATCTTTCAATTAATTTAAATTGTTTTGAAATGACGGACATTGCATTATAATTTCCTTTTAGTGTAATAATATTTTAATTAGTGTTTATGTTTTAGATTAATTTATAGATTTATATGTATGTTTACGTACAGAGTTTTAGAAAGGGTTTTAATTTTATATTAATATATATAATTTGCATACCATGTTTTAGTAATATACATCTTAAAAGCAGTGTTTAATATAATTTATTTTTTATTTATTTATATCATTTACATGCGAGTTAGTATGATTTATATTAATTTATATAATTTACATTTTTATTTATTAATATACATTAATTTTAGTATTTTTCTTGTGCAGCGCATCAATCCGCCATGCGGGAATTAGCGCTATATAAAAACTGTATTATTATTATTATTATTATTATTATTATTAAACTAGTTCAATCTCTCAATATCTACACTGTCAATTGTTAATGTTACTTCATCAACCTATTTATTAGGCATTTGAAAAAAAACTTTTGTTTTATTAATATTTTAATGATAATGTATAATAATAACACAAGTTTTATTGGCAACTCAACTGAGATGGATTGACATTATACTATAAAATACAATTAATGCATTTGTATGTAGTTTTAGCTATATGTTTATTATAGGTCTTTATTAATCAAATATTCAATATTCACTGTGTTTCTGTCATCTGTGAAGGTTTTAATTGTACTTGTATCATCAAATATCATGAGCATAAGTTATGCAGGCTTTTGGAAATCATTAATATAATTATAGTAAATAACAATATCAGTGGCCCTAAAATTGATCATTGGGGACGCCTCGTTTTATAGGTAAAGTATATCATTGTACCTCTTCTAGTCTTACAGACTGCTTACAGTTAGTTGAATAGTATTGCTGTGAGCTCCATTCCAATGGTTCTTGGCTATCTCACTGATCGGTTTGTGTTAAAAATAGAATGCATGTTTGTCACACTTGCAACTCCCTAAATATTCCATTTCAGTTGCTAGTAAACAGTAAGGTGACACTTTTTCATATTCTATTAGAAACATGAATAAAAAAGATTACAAATAATTTTTTCAATCATTAGGCTTACAGTTAAATCTAAAACGTTAATGACATAAGATTATTTGCACATCATAGACATCCCAAAAGGCATGACTAAATGACAGTCCACATTCGACTGGCAAGCTGCTAAAACTCATCCACTTCTACATAACAATAATAGTAATAACAATAATAAAAATCTGATTGTCTGAGATAAAGTCCTTACTATGACTACCACTACCACCAACACACAAATATTTATTAATTTAAACAATCTGCCAGCCAAATGCAAACAATCACTCAGCCATATCTATCATGAAATGTTTGCAAGTGTGTACATCTATCATGAGAAACTGTAAACAAATGTGTGTTTTAAATATCTCTGCACTGCTTGCATTCTGTATACATTCTGGGATAGTGTCCCAAAGTTTTCCAATCTTGTAAGCAAATATACACTGGCCTAAAGACAAGTTGTACTTCTTGACAGGAATATGTGTGCAGTTGCAAGTGTGACAATCATATACACTATTGTTTAACGTGAACGGATCAGTGAGGTAGCCAGGAGCCATTGGAATGGAGCTCACAGCAATACATCTAACACAATAATATGCAACTAACTGTAAGCAGTCTGTAAGACTAGAAGAGGTACAATGATATACTTTACCTATAAAACGAGGCGTCCCCCAATGATCAATTTTAGGGCCACTGATATTGTTATTTACTATAATTATATCAATGATTTCCAAAAGCCTGCATAACTTATGCTCATGATACTTGATGATACAAGTACAATTAAAACCTTCACAGATGACAGAAACGCAGTGAATATTGAATATTTGATTAATAAAGACCTATAATAAACATAATATAGCTAAAACTACATACAGATGCATTAATTGTCTTTTTTTGTATAATGTCAATCCAACTCAGTTGAGTTGCCAATAAAACTTGTATTATTATACATTTCATTAAAATATTAATAAAACAAAGGTTTTTTCAAATGACTAATAAATAGGTTGATGAAGTAACATTAACAATTGACAGTGTAGATATTGAGAGACTTAACCAGTTTAACATTCTGGGCTTTACATTAATCTCGCATTTAAACTGTATTAAACATAATATTGATGAAATAGCAAACCGATGTTCTCGAACAATTGGACCTATAACTAGGTTAAAGTATATTATTCAAACTAGAATAAAAAATTCACTCTATAATTCTATAATATTGCCTCACACAAATTACCATCTACTGATCTAGGGACACAAATGTAATTGAATAAACAAATTGCAAAAAAACTTATAAGAATAATATTTTCAAATAAATATAGCTCCCACATAGAATTAATGTTTAAGCAAAGTTGAATACCAACTTATTGTAAGTATATTATAATTTTATTATAAATATAAACATAAAACATTACCCGCATACTTTCAAAATTGGCAGATAACACAAACCAGAAATATGCATAATCATTTCACACTGGCACACAGCAGAACATAATATACATTTGTAAAAAAAGAGTTTTAAAATAGTATGCCTCACACAATAAACAATACCTATATTTGTTTAATCAAAAGATAACCAATCACAATTTAAAAAAAAACTGATATATTATGTAAAGCAGCATATTACACACAGATGCAAACATACTTCTACTGTTATAAATTACTACATATGCAAAATAATATTGAATTAACAATAACTCTAGCAACACATTAAGCCATAAACGTATTCTATTTTTACCACATATCCTCTACTTACAATATGCGTAAAGTAACAAATGTTAATAAACAATACTCAGGAATATACATGCTCCTAAATACAATTGGGCTATCCGTAATGGTCCGTCAATGGAATTCAATAATTACATAACAAAATTGCTAATTTAAAAACCCAAAGTGGCCCCTAAGATAGTAACTATTTATTAGTCATAATAGGGGCAAGTCAAATATTTTACAAACTAAATTTAAAATAACTATTGCATAGTTGCAGTTACAAAATAAATACATCTACTCTCGATTTATCCATCTTTCGATCTATTATATATAAGAAAACATAAAGAACAGCGCCGAAACGACCAATATTTTACCTGTAGGTACTTAGATATACCACTTCGCCGATGCAATTTCTGCGAGTTCGTATTCAAAACGCTGCCAGCGACCGAAGTATCCCGCCGAAACTACTAAATTTTACCGGCCAGCCGAAGTGGCATTGCGACCGAAGCATCCTAAATGCAAAAACGAAAAACGAAAAACGAATTCGTTTTTCGTATTTCTTACTTCACTTTTGAAAACGAAAAACGAAAAACGAATTCGTTTTTCGTTTTTCTTACTTCACTTTTGAAAACGAAAAACGAAAAAGGAATTCGTTTTTCGTTTTTCGTTCGCAAATTTGAAAACGAAAAACGAAAAAGGAATTCGTTATCCGTTTTTCGTTCGCAAATTTGAAAACGAAAAAGGAAAAAACGGTATATACACGGACCATGTGAGTGTATTGTCATATGAATGTACTAGTACGACGACCAATATCATTACACATTCCAATGTTTTATTTTAACTACAATGTGAACACTTGGCAATAAAGCTATCTTATCTTATATAAATATATATATATATATATATATATATATATATATATATATATATATATATATATATATATATGCATATATATATATATGCATATATATATATGCATATATATATATATATATATATATATATATATATATATATAAACACATTTTTACTTTATAACTGCGACTAAAATATTGTTATCACAATTTATTGCAAATATGTACTGCACCAATGCAGGCACGTTGACAACAATATTAGCAATGTAATGTTGTCATTAAGAAACACGAGAATTATGTTTAAGTGTGGCTGTTATAAAAGTTAGGGAAGTTTGGTTAATATTATGGCTTTGTGGGCAATATCTTATACTACTTGGCAGAATATTTAACGTTGTTTCTTGAGGAATAAGTTGGAAGGCGTTTGTGTAAACAAGTAGCAGTTGTTGTGTAAACAAGTAGCAGTTTTGAACTATTCTACAACTACATTATTGCATCAGTTATTTTTCCAGAATATGCAACTAATAAAAAAGATATAACACATACATCGATTGAGTTTTGTAGAATGTCGTAGGCATAAGCCATTTAATGACATCTGTACAGGTTATCACCTATTCTGAAGCATGCGACGCAGTTATTCGAAACTAGTAAACGTTGATCAATAACTTTGTTCAAATGCCAGGCGCATGCGCGTTGTTGTTTCCAATCGTCGTGTGCGGTTTGAACTGCCCGCTGATCTATTTGATCATGTCAACATTCATATTTATGAGTCTCCTTGTAGCGGATGGGCGCCATATCTTACATGTAGCGGTTGGGCGCTGTATCCTACTTGTAGCGGGTGGGCCCCGTATTCTACATGTAGCGGGTGGGCCCCGTATTCTACATGTAGCGGATGGGCGCTGTATCCTACATGTAGTGGGTGGGCGCCATATCCTACATTTAACGGGTGGGGCCCCGTATCCTACATGTAGCGGGTGGGCGCCGTATTATACATGTAGCGGGTGGGCCCCGTATCCTACATGTAGCGGGTGGGCGCCGTGTCCTACATGTAGTGGGTGGGCGCCGTATTCTACATGTAGTGGATGGGCCCCGTATCCTACATGTAACGGGTGGGCGTTATACCCAACAAGTTGCATTGTAACTATGCTACTGTATGCCGCAGTCATAGTGCCACGTTTTGGGCGCGTTGTTGTTCCCCGTTTCGGATCCCCACGTTATTGAAAGAAAAAAAATCCAAATTGCGGCCGGGAGCCACGTTGTGCTACGTTTTCGCCACGTGCTAGCTACGTTGTCGCCTCTTTGTGGTCCCGCCGAGACACGATTGACAGGTGACACCGAAGATCAAAATTGGGCCATGCCTCTTTGCCGTCACGAAGTACATCATACCACAACGTGTCTTGCCGGACCACAACGTAGCAGAAACGTATCGTAACATAGTACACGCGTTCTGTTCACGTTTTGTCACGTTTTTGCTACGTTGTAGCCACGTTGTATCACGTTGTTGCCACGTTGTAGTACATTGCTCCAGGTTGTTGCCACGTTGTAATACATTGTTGCCACGTTGTAGTGCATTGCTCCAGGTTGTTGCCACGTTGTAGTACGTTGTTGCCACGTTGTAGTACGTTGTGGGGGGAAAGCCAGTGAATTTGGAACAGGTGCAAAATAAAAAGCTCCAGTTCACGTTTTGTCACGTTTGATCACGTTTTCACCACGTTGTTCCATGTCTGCTCACGTTGTAACCACGTACTGTCCCGTTTCGCAACGCAGCTGAACGTGGCGGACAAAACGTGACACTGTGACGTGGGCATTACTTTAGATTGGCGTCGCAGCCGTAAACAAGTGTCATGTTTAGGTTTGAGAGCATGTTGAGCTTACAAAACCGACAAGGTAACCAAGGCAACTGACCTTCATCAACTTGACAGTAAGCCCACTTCTTGTCGGCGACGTAGTTGTTGGTTGCGGCGCACCACAGGTTAGTGAGATGCCATATATACACGAGCTGTAGGCAGTGCCGCGATAAATGAAGGGAAAGTGGCAACGTGCCCCGTGACCATTTCCACCGGTGGTGAACTCTAAACAAAACACAACACGACTCAAGTCACGTTGCCGTTGTTGAATATCTGTTGTGCAACGAGCAATTAACAATACACCAGTTACCAACATCTGGTATGTTACTGTTTTTTTTTTGTTCCGGTTATCACACCAGTTGGCATGCAAACCTTCTGTAGCGAATATGCAGAGTGCACGTTTAATAGAGTAATTCCGTGTTTAGCTGATCAATAGGTTTCCACAAGGAATTATTAGTTAAATCAATATATATATATATATATATATATATATATATATATATATATATATATATATATTATATATATTATATATATATATATATATATATATATATATATATTATAAACTAAGGAGGAATAGATTCTCGACAAGACAAAGATGAGGATGTTGAGAAGAATTAAAGCAGTAACACTGATAGACAAAGTAAAGAGTGTGGACATCAGCTAGGTGTGAGTAGAATACAAGAGAAAGAAAGAGAACTGAGACTACACATGCAAAGAATGGAAGAAAACAACGAAGTGAGAGCAATTGGTGACATGAACGCGCCAGGAAAAAGGCCAAGGGGGAGACCAAGAGGGAGATGGATGGATTGCGTCCGAAGTGATATGCAGGCACTGCGGATCACCCCGGAGGATGCCCAGGACAGAGCATTCTGGAAATCAAGAATTCGGGCCGCTGACCCCACCTAATGGGGAAAGGCGAAGAAGAAGAATATCTAACCAACAAGTCGGCAGTAACCCCATTCCTTGTCAGTGTCGTAGTGCCGGGTAACGGAGCACCACAGATGTGAGTTATGTGGAATGCACGTCCAGTAGCTGTGACCGCGATACCTGAACGGGAAGTGGCAACGTCGCCCGCCACCATTCCCAGCGTAGGAGGTAACTAAACAAAACACAACACGACCCAAGTCATATTGACGTCGTTGAATCTCTTCAAACGAACGTTGTGTCACGAGCATTAACAATACACCAGTTACGCAAATAAGATTTGTCAATATGGTTTTTTATTTTCTTGTTTTTCACAACAGTTCGCAGACGAACGTCCGGTTGAGCTCAGCAAAGTGCACATTTAACAGGGTCATTCTGTGTTAGATGAACAAATGTCTTCCATCACACCGCTTTATTATAAGTCAACATAATTCATAAAACTATCTTATCCTAAAGACGTGAACATTTAACGGTTGTTTGTGTAGTGTAACTTTAGTACAGCTCTAAAGTATCGCAGCTTTGTAACCTATACTCCCGCATATATTATGCCCATGTTTGTATTTATCTAAAATCCGATTACTCCATTTTGTTGGATGGATATATATATATAATTATATATATATATATATATATATATATATATATATATATATATATATATATATATATATATATATATATAATTATATACGAGATGTACGTATGGATGGAATAATGTCTATGTTATAACGACCATGTCCTCGTGAACATATTCCTGTTACTTTGTTGTGGTCTTTCTGCATATGTCCAGTCTTGCACAGGTCCAGCTGAAGCCAAGCCAAACATTATACTAAAACAATCAAATCATTGAAACGTCAAAATGACGCTCACATAATAAATTTAGTAATATACTTGTCGCTAAAAAGCGAAGAGTTACAGCAAGGCGCTCAGCAGGTGGTATTGCGTCGCACATGGCTGTGTCTTTGTGGACGATTAACGGCGAAACAGCATCGAGAAGATAGTGAAATTGCTGTGCATCCATCCGGACAAAGTTTGCAAATGCTCTGGAGTCCTCCACTTTAATTTCCTTCATCAAAGCATGAAATGTGCCGAACTGCTGGCGCTGCGCAATCCTTGGCGCACTACAACTACAACTTTGCACTGTCACTACTAATTGCCACTACTAATGTCGTTGTGTTATGTGAATATTTACCACAAGAATTTCCTCTTTGGGGACTATTAAAGGTTAATGTATTGTAGTGTATTGTAGTGTATTGTATTGTATTGTATTGTATTGTATTGTATTGTATTGTATTGTATTGTATTGTATTGTATTGTATTGTATTGTATTGTATTGTATTGTATTGTATTGTATTGTATTGTATTGTATTGTAATGTATTGTATTTTATTGTATTGTATTGTATTGTATTGTATTGTATTGTATTGTATTGTATTGTATTGTATTGCATTGCATTGTATTGTATTGTATTGTATTGTATTGTATTGTATTGTATTGTATTGTATTGTATTGTATTGTAATGCATTGCATTGCATTGCATTGCATTGCATTGCATTGCATTGCATTGCATTCCATTCCATTCCATTCCATTCCATTCCATTCCATTCCATTCCATTCCATTCCATTGTATTGGCTTCTCTCTGAAAATTACGTACATGCTACTTTAGATTCCAACCGTAAAGATATTGTTTTCGTGTGAGTGTCTTTTTAACTTGTTCTACCGGCAAGGCAACTAAGACATCTAACCTTCTCCGTGTATCTTGTAGCCGTACTTCTTGTCGCGGTCGTAGTTGGCAGTAGAGCCACACCACCAGCCTTGCGGACGCAGGATGTAGTCGAGGCGATAGACACCGTCGTAGATGAAGGGAAACACGCACCGTGCTCCGCCACTGTTTCCTCCTTTAGTGGGATCTAACCAGAAGACAACACGACTCAACTGACATTTACGTTGTAGCGCTTACATTTTCCCGGCGTTATAAACGTTCCGATTGACGTTTATACGCATGCGCGTTAAATGTAAAATCATTAATGTGAAGCGAAAGAACGAAGCATTTATGATATAAATGCGACGGGTTGTTCGTTAGGATGTACATAACCTCTCAGCAAAGATGTTTGTCGCATATTGAAACGAGGCAAACAAGTTTTGAAGCATGTTGTGATAACAAGCGTACATCACGTGACTGTAATGCGCCATAATCCGTGAGAGTGATTTAAACAAATGTAATATTTTATTTTATTGAACGAAATTTTAAGCACCTTTTCACAGTGATCATCACAGGAGAGTTAACGAACAGCCCGTGACATTTACAAAAATAATGCTTTGTAGTTCTGCTGCACATTGATGATTTCACATTTATCGCGCATGCGCAGAAACGTCAATCGGAAGGTTTATAACGACCTGGAATATGTAAGCGCGACAACGTTGTTAACCGATGAACGCCGTGTCACGAGTATTAAAGGCAACAACAATGAAAATGTTACATGCTATGCACGTTAAAGAGTTAATAGACACCAACCATTTTCGAACGGTAATCACATTTTTAATGTCACTGATTTATGACTAAACATTTTAAGCACATCGTCTGTCGAACGTCATGAGATACGCCATTGTTGATAGTCTGTGACGTAACCATTGCTCCTTGCACATATATCATGCTGGCACTTTCCGAGTGTTCAACCTGGAGAAAAAAAAAACTACATATCTACGAAAGGCAGTACTTATGAACACTGATTTAGCGAGTGATGCCAAAATGTTATACGAGGTCGACCTTATATTGTCGTTCATGCGCATTTATCTTCGGTCCGGCTTAGCCCTGCCAGTTGGCTGTGGTCTAGCCTTATTGTCACGTAGTTTCTTCCTTCTAGCATACCTGTGCATCTATTCGTGCGAACGTAATACTAGTCAAAGTAGGATACACTAAAACTAATAATTATGAATGCTAATAACCGCCAAAATCACAGTGAAAGCATTCGTTGGTGCAAAGGCTTAGACCTAGTTGGCTCAGCTCTCCGACGACAAATGTCCGGGTTTTCGACGACT
Source organism: Oasisia sp. SBJ-2009 (assembly GCA_964017155.1). Classification (NCBI taxonomy): domain Eukaryota; kingdom Metazoa; phylum Annelida; class Polychaeta; order Sabellida; family Siboglinidae; genus Oasisia; species Oasisia sp. SBJ-2009. The sequence goes on along the minus strand of OZ024860.1, from coordinate 50,317,069 downwards.
ATGTTCGATGTCTAAATATCGTTTGCACAACTCCATGCTTCAAAACTCGATGTCACCGACGTTTCTGCGGATCTTGACCCACTATACCGCTAGAAGCATCCTCTTCGATGTAACTTTCTTCGAAGTGCGCCAAACAAAGTTAACTGTATTTCGAGGGTTTCCATTAATGACCATGATCTAGACCGTTCATAGTTACGAAGCCATGCATTGTTTCAGTTACGGGCCCGAGGCTATAAAACGTCTTGAGTACGTACTCAACTGAGCACGCGGCTTTGAGCATATGCTCAACGGCGAGCTAATGAAAGAGCTCGTTTGACGAAGCGACGGTTTTTTTTTCTCGAAAATACGGAAAAGCTGATATGGAACTCTTTCATCGATGAAGGTAAGTAGCTAGTGGTAAGGCGATTAAGCAGCATGATGTCGGTAGAACATTGTGGTACTAGTGAGAGTAGTGGCGAAAGTGGCGTACTTGTGAAAATACTATCTAAACACACACACACACACACACACACACACACACACACACACACACACACACACACACACACACACACACACACACACACACACACACACACACACACATACACCACACGCACACACGCACACACGCACACACGCACACACCCACACACGCACACACGCATACACGCACACACGCACACACGCACACACACACGCACACACGCACACACGCACACACACACCACACGCACGCACGCACACAAACACACACACACACACACACACAAACACACAAACACACACACACACACACACACACACACTGACACACACACCACACCACGCACGCACGCACACACACGCACACGCACACACGCACGCACACGCGCACGCGCACGCGCACGCACACACACACACACACACACACACACACACACACATGTCCCCCTGAAGTGTGCGACGTTGAACAGGTCAGCGCTCTGTCTGGACTGTATGTAGACGCCATGTCTCGGAAAGCCTCGTCAAGCATAGCTGATAGGAAGATGGAGAAGAGCGTGGGGGCCAGTACACACTGATAATTGTAGCAAAGTTGTCCTTGTTCAGAGGTAGTATCATCATCATGATTCTGTCACTTATGATTCTGCCACTTATTGTAAATAACCTATTAGAAAAAGAAGTGAACATGACTGCTTATAAAAGGAAGACAGGCTGAATACAATATATCGTGAAAGATGCCACACTCAAAATTCGTGCACCCTATCTGCGCGTTATAATGAACGGTTATAAATAATTACATTCCACATGAATCAGTGCAAGACCATGCAGTGCATTAAAATAGTATGAGAGCATCAAGAATGCGAGATTTCAATGGCACGGTTTATAATCTGGATGGATTATTCTAGTCGTGAGTACATTAAGATGTGTACACTTAGTCAAATCTTATAACTGGTATATTTACCGTTTACCGGACGTAAATAAAACACGTGCAGACGTCTGCGTAATAATCAAGACTTTAATTTGGAATAAAAACCGTTATAGGCCGGGAGCCAGGTCCAGGTCTTAGGATGTTTTCTGCTAAGTTTTTTTCACTATGATTTCCTGATAACCTATACCATGGGCCATCGCAAGTTTGTAATGACCACTCTCAACTCGGGGCCTTTTGCCCTCAGGGGGCCAAAACCCCCCTTTTCGGGCCTAAAATTAGGTATATTCAAATATTGTGTCACTGTGACGTCAGAAATAGACATAGAAACACCATATTTGGCAGAAAGCATCTTTAGATAGAATGGAAGGCTACTATTTATGATTTAGCGGCTTTCCACAAACCAATTCCATAATTGGAGCCTTTGCGCCCCAAAAATGATGATAAATCGTCCTCCGCCTGACACGTTCATGTCAGAAATTAATATTTACAAGCCATTCGAAATGAACGACTGGGACTCTTTTCCAAATAGAAAACTTTCCAAGGGCATAAGCTTCTATATGGTACCAAGATGACCTCTCTATCTTGACAATTGTACCCGCTGTGGGTGAAAAGCCTAACGTACCCCCCTAAATCACTTATATTTCAGTGATCGGATGTCGGGTCTTCTAATGTGCTACCATCTTTAATTTTTGGACAAAAACATTGATTTTTAAGTTGATTTAATGTTTATCAGTGTTGTTCAAGTCTACTGTGAATATTTGAATTCTAGATAAGGTCAAACATCCTGAGACCTGGACCTGGCTCCCGGCCTATTACGAAATGTATTGTATTATTGATTAAAATCATATGTTTACTTAAGTATTTTGAGTGGAACTGGTCTAATGAAAACAATGTAACATACATATCCGAGCAGAATCACATAGTAGATCAAGTGGTTAACAATTTATGTACTACCGTGTAGCCTACAGTGTAAGCCCTATATATAATAGAATAGTATATTTGTCAAGCACTCTCTAATCAATAAAGAGAGCGAGAGAGAGAGAAAGAGAGAGTTTGAAAAAATAAATGAACTTTTCACTTCATCATTAAAGGGAAAACAAAGTCAATGTTTGGATCATATGGGATTAACAGAGTTAATAAAAAGTAACAACTTCCAACAACAATCATATTTTTAACGTCAGTGGTTTACCAGGAAAAAAATGTTAAACACATAGACATAGAAAGTCTACAGACTACGCCATTTTAGAAACAAAATGACGTCAGAGAGTCTTCTTGGTCGGCGTGAACTGTGCATGCATATTATTATCTGTTAATTTCTAACCTAACCACGAAAACGACCGCCAACAGCCGCCAAACTTCTCCCCACATTTCTTACATACATATACATACACTACATTACAAAAAAATCACTTGTATTCGTCTAACGAAGAAAATTCACAACAGAAACGCAAATCTTGGCGAACGGCCACTCGACAACTTCGACTACCGTAAACTCGCTATTATAAGTTAGCTTTACACAAAATACCGCTAGATGGCGCGCGAATATTTATTAACCTTACTGCATTCGCACGCGCGAATTAGTTTAATTAATTATAAATAATATAATAATAATTAGCTGCATCACTATGATCTGCAGAAAATGTTAAACGGCAAACTAAGGCAACGCTTTGGTGATATGGGTCTAATAGAGTTGATAAAAAATTACATTTTAATATACAAATATATAATTTTATTAGTTTATTTTATATTGTGGAAGTAGAAGGACGCTGTGGACGTCAAGACCGTCACACCGCTGTCGACACTCGACAACACGGCGCTGTCGACACTCGACAACACGGCGCTGTCGACACTCGACAACACGGCGCTGTCGACACTCGACAACACGGCGCTGTCGACACTCGACAACACGGCGCTGTCGACACTCGACAACACGGCGCTGTCGACACTCGACAACACGGCGGTGTCGACACTCGACAACACGGCGCTGTCGACACTCGACAACACGGCGCTGTCGACACTCGACAACACGGCGCTGTCGACACTCGACAACACGGCGCTGTCGACACTCGACAACACGCATTCCATACTGCCATTCTCAGAGTTGCGTGGCGACATTACCGGATAAGCCGTTAAAGGTCTAGACTATGATGTCATGCGTGACGTCACGTCACAATACAGGTGGCAGCCATCTGTAAAATGCCGCGCAGGTAAGAAGGACAGAAGGCCACAAGAATACAAATGTCGTTCTGAAGTTGAGAACGTTCTTAGTCACACAATTGTTACGTACTTATAAAGTTGAGGTACAGAGGAGATTGTTGCGTTCTTGCGGGTTCGTGCCCATTTTATACTACTTTTGTTGGAAGTATGATGGAAATATACACTCAGTATTCGATTTTATTTTGTACGGCGACGTCAGCAGTCATTGTTGGAATGCGCTTAGTTAGGGCATTTCCGGAAGTGACGTCTGTCGTCAAGGTAGCAGTATTACGTCATATTGACGCAGTGCATTATAGGACTAGCTTACGTATGTCGTTTGCGAAAGATAAATAACTGCCATACTGCTACAGATTATTATTTTATAAATTTTAAAAATTCTTTGTGAAAACGTGGAACTGCGTATATTGTCTGGGAAATGAATTTTTGCGTGATTATACTAATGCCGTATTTACCTGCTAGGGGTGCTTTCTACTTGGAAATGTTTCACCAGGCGGGTCTCAGTTTATTCACAACGCAGAGAGTCAGCCACGTAGGACGTGACGTCACAGCGCATGTGCAGTGAATGTTACATGCATAGTTAGTAATGACGATTTATGATACATCATTGTGAGTTGCACGTAAACAGGTTTGATTATTACGAGGACACTAATTTTATAATTATTTACTGATATCGAGTACGTTATTGATTTTCCATGCGATCTCCGACAGCGGTCGAACGTGTGTACGTACGTGCGTGCGTGCGTGCGTGCGTGCGTGCGTGCGTGCGTGCGTGCGTATACAACTAGGTGATGTCAGTAGGACGAGCACGAAGTGTTATGTAGCTAACAATTATATGTTGTGTAACAATTTATTTTGTCTCATTATGTAGACATGACAATGTTTAAAAGGTTGGTTATTATGTATTCAATGCAGACATAATTTTTTATATTCTATCAGATGTATCTAACTGGCGTAAATAATCTACAACGTAACGCTATTAATTTCGTACGTCGGAACACACTGAGTCTGCAGTTTAATAATCAATATACAAATATAATATATCATGCAAACATAAATTAAAATATATTCCGTTCACCATAATCCAAATAGATATCAGTTACACAATACGAAACAATATCGATTCCAAATACAATATTACATGTATCAACGTATTATCAATAAAAAGGAACAACTACATCCTGGTACATATTCAATGCCACTGTCAAACATATATACAGAGAAGCCTTATCTAACATATCATGTAACAACATTTTTTAGTCAGAATTCGTAAAAGCATTCAATAAACTGTTCATATTTTGGATTGACAAATAATTAGTTAACCTATTAATAGTAATCCTGGCGTCGTTTATAAACCTAACATCATGTTTAATTTCTAGTCGTAACTGGAATTGATGTTTCAGTTGCAAAACAATTGCGTACTATTTTACTTTCATACGAAAAAAGAATAAATGAGAAATCTCAGTAGATACACCAGAAGTGAATACCATCAACAACGTTCCTTCCGTTTGAAGGCGGATATTGTCATTAACATAAAACTATGCTTATTTGCTTGTCCAATGCATACATCCATTTAAAATATGCAAATAATATAACGTGTATCGCTGTGTATGTATATGTGTGTATGTGTTTTGTGTGTGTGTATTTGTGTGTGTGTGTGTGTGTGTGTGTGTGTGTGTGTGTGTGTGTGTGTGTGAGTGTGTGTGCATGTATGTGGGTGAGTGGGTGAGTGGGTGGGTGAGTATGTTGTATGTGTGCCCATGTGTTTGGTTGTGTGCGCGTACATAGATGTAGTATATTAATACTATTCTCCAGTTAGTTGAAGTGTGCTATATAAACGTAGTCGTAATTGTAGTCGACAATGTGATTGCCCTTACAGAGATAAATCAAGTGTTATTGTATTGTATCATGGTTACTGAAATGTTATCTCACATTTGGATAATTAACTGCTACTCAATCTAAACACTATCTGCAGTGTGTTAATTTTTTATCCAAGTGTTGCTGTCCGATTCGTTCTCGTCACGGCTCACTTATATATATTTAAGTAATTTATAAATGTATAAATAGTATTGGCTAAGGAGCACTTGGCGGCTACGAGCATAATAACTGATATCGACATAAGGATGTAAAGCGTTCGTCATTCGTTATTTTCACTTCATGGTTTCAACAACACCTACCAGTGTGGCTGGGGCGGTGTATTGTCTTAGGATTTTTTTTAATATTGCCGAGATAGGTTAAAATATAAAAGTATTTTATTGTGTGTTTACAGAAAGTGATCCGTGACGAGAACGAATCGGACAGCAACACTTGGATAAAAAATTAACACACTGCAGATAGTGTTTAGATTGAGTAGCAGTTAATTATCCAAATGTGAGATAACATTTCAGTAACCATGATACAATACAATAACACTTGATTTATCTCTGTACGGGCAATCACATTGTCGACTACAATTACGACTACGTTTATATAGCACACTTCAACTAACTGGAGAATAGTATTAATATACTACATCTATGTACGCGCACACAACCAAACACATGGGCACACATACAACATACTCACCCACCCACTCACCCACTCACCCACATACATGCACACACACACACACACACACACACACACACACACACACACACACACACACACACACACACACACACACACACACACACACACACACACACACACACACACACACACACATACAAATACACACACACAAAACACATACACACATATACATACACAGCGATACACGTTATATTATTTGCATATTTTAAATGGATGTATGCATTGGACAAGCAAATAAGCATAGTTTTATGTTAATGACAATATCCGCCTTCAAACGGAAGGAACGTTGTTGATGGTATTCACTTCTGGTGTATCTACTGAGATTTCTCGTTTATTCTTTTTTCGTATGAAAGTAAAATAGTACGCAATTGTTTTGCAACTGAAACATCAATTCCAGTTACGACTAGAAATTAAACATGATGTTAGGTTTATAAACGACGCCAGGATTACTATTAATAGGTTAACTAATTATTTGTCAATCCAAAATATGAACAGTTTATTGAATGCTTTTACGAATTCTGACTAAAAAATGTTGTTACATGATATGTTAGATAAGGCTTCTCTGTATATATGTTTGACAGTGGCATTGAATATGTACCAGGATGTAGTTGTTCCTTTTTATTGATAATACGTTGATACATGTAATATTGTATTTGGAATCGATATTATTTCGTATTGTGTAACTGATATCTATTTGGATTATGGTGAACGGAATATATTTTAATTTATGTTTGCATGATATATTATATTTGTATATTGATTATTAAACTGCAGACTCAGTGTGTTCCGACGTACGAAATTAATAGCGTTACGTTGTAGATTATTTACGCCAGTTAGATACATCTGATAGAATATAAAAAATTATGTCTGCATTGAATACATAATAACCAACCTTTTAAACATTGTCATGTCTACATAATGAGACAAAATAAATTGTTACACAACATATAATTGTTAGCTACATAACACTTCGTGCTCGTCCTACTGACATCACCTAGTTGTATACGCACGCACGCACGCACGCACGCACGCACGCACGCACGTACGTACACACGTTCGACCGCTGTCGGAGATCGCATGGAAAATCAATAACGTACTCGATATCAGTAAATAATTATAAAATTAGTGTCCTCGTAATAATCAAACCTGTTTACGTGCAACTCACAATGATGTATCATAAATCGTCATTACTAACTATGCATGTAACATTCACTGCACATGCGCTGTGACGTCACGTCCTACGTGGCTGACTCTCTGCGTTGTGAATAAACTGAGACCCGCCTGGTGAAACATTTCCAAGTAGAAAGCACCCCTAGCAGGTAAATACGGCATTAGTATAATCACGCAAAAATTCATTTCCCAGACAATATACGCAGTTCCACGTTTTCACAAAGAATTTTTAAAATTTATAAAATAATAATCTGTAGCAGTATGGCAGTTATTTATCTTTCGCAAACGACATACGTAAGCTATTCCTATAATGCACTGCGTCAATATGACGTAATACTGCTACCTTGACGACAGACGTCACTTCCGGAAATGCCCTAACTAAGCGCATTCCAACAATGACTGCTGACGTCGCCGTACAAAATAAAATCGAATACTGAGTGTATATTTCCATCATACTTCCAACAAAAATAGTATAAAATGGGCACGAACCCGCAAGAACGCAACAATCTCCTCTGTACCTCAACTTTATAAGTACGTAACAATTGTGTGACTAAGAACGTTCTCAACTTCAGAACGACATTTGTATTCTTGTGGCCTTCTGTCCTTCTTACCTGCGCGGCATTTTACAGATGGCTGCCACCTGTATTGTGACGTGACGTCACGCATGACATCATAGTCTAGACCTTTAACGGCTTATCCGGTAATGTCGCCACGCAACTCTGAGAATGGCAGTATGGAATGCGTGTTGTCGAGTGTCGACAGCGCCGTGTTGTCGAGTGTCGACAGCGCCGTGTTGTCGAGTGTCGACAGCGCCGTGTTGTCGAGTGTCGACAGCGCCGTGTTGTCGAGTGTCGACACCGCCGTGTTGTCGAGTGTCGACAGCGCCGTGTTGTCGAGTGTCGACAGCGCCGTGTTGTCGAGTGTCGACAGCGCCGTGTTGTCGAGTGTCGACAGCGCCGTGTTGTCGAGTGTCGACAGCGCCGTGTTGTCGAGTGTCGACAGCGCCGTGTTGTCGAGTGTCGACAGCGCCGTGTTGTCGAGTGTCGACAGCGGTGTGACGGTCTTGACGTCCACAGCGTCCTTCTACTTCCACAACTTTCAGCCAGAGCTGCCAGTCTGGAATGTATCTCCGGGCCACCAGAATATCTTCCCACCTCGTTTTGGTGTTGTATATGTACATGTCAAAGGTTACCGTCTTCATTGGCCAGCTCAAACATTGTGACAATCGAAACTGTGCGTGACCTATGCATACTATAGTTTACGTTAATGATTTATTGATGCGCTGTCTTTCTTGCAATTATTATTACTAAACATAACAAAATCTCGTAATTGTTATTTGTCCGTTCGGGATGTATATAATTACCTACTAGCGTGAACACGTGCGCACACGACATTGTAGTCTGCGACGTAGGCACAAGTAGATCGTCGCTACAGCGCGCAAAAATGGTCATTATGTAGCACAGTCGCCGCGGGGGTTATGAGCTCAGTCTCGACATTATGGCACGGGGTCAAAGTTGATCGGCCACGTGGGGATCACGCCAGTCACGCGTGCATGCGCATACGTAAGACGACATCCTAGGCCGGATATACGCTCCAGATCATCACAACGGGACATGTGAGTGCGACAAGATGACAACACGACACGTTGATGACTTCATACGACCCGCGACAAGTCATTTAAAGGCACACAACTTGGATACTAATATCAATACTGCTATTACGATCGAAGATGAAGTTTTTGTTTGAGTACATTTATTGAGAACGATTGAATACACAACAGCTTCTACCATCTCCAGCCTTTGCCGTGTTTATTCGTCGAACCGACCTGCGCAAATAGATTTGTCTCAAGACGGAGGTTG
>OZ024860.1:50282862-50295362 GCA_964017155.1 Oasisia sp. SBJ-2009 | reverse complement strand
AGTCCTCCACTTTAATTCCTTCATCAAAGCATGAAATGTGCCGAACTGCTGGCGCCGCGCAATCCTTGGCGCACTACTTTCCTACAACTTTGCACTGTCACTACTAATTGCCACTACTAATGTCGTTGTGTTATGTGAATATTTACCACAAGAATTTCCTCTTTGGGGACTATTAAAGGTTAATGTATTGTATTGTATTGTATTGTATTGTAATGTATTGTATTGTATTGTATTGTATTGTATTGTATTGTATTGTATTGTATTGTATTGTATTGTATTGTATTGTATTGTATTGTATTGTATTGTATTGTATTGTATTGTATTGTATTGTATTGTATTGTAATGTAATGCAATGCAATGCATTGCATTGCATTGCATTGCATTGCATTGCATTGCATTGCATTGCATTGCATTGCATTGCATTGCATTGCATTGCATTGCATTGCATTGCATTGCATTGCATTGCATTGCATTGCATTGCATTGCATTGCATTGCATTGCATTGCATTGCATTGCATTGCATTGCATTGCATTGCATTGCATTGCATTGCATTGCATTGCATTGCATTGCATTGCATTGCATTGCATTGCATTGCATTGCATTGCATTGCATTGCATTGCATTGCATTGTATTGGCTTCTCTCTGAAAATTACGTACATGCTACTTTAGATTCCAACCGTAAAGATATTGTTTTCGTGTGAATGTCTTTTGAACTTGTTCTACCGGCAAGGCAACTAAGACATCTAACCTTCTCCGTGTATCTTGTAGCCGTACTTCTTGTCGCGGTCGTAGTTGGCAGTAGAGCCACACCACCAGCCTTGCGGACGCAGGATGTAGTCGAGGCGATAGACACCGTCGTAGATGAAGGGAAACACGCACCGTGCTCCGTCACTGTTTCCTCCTTTAGTGGGATCTAACCAGAAGACAACACGACTCAACTGACATTTACGTTGTAGCGCTTACATTTTCCCGGCGTTATAAACGTTCCGATTGACGTTTATACGCATGCGCGTTAAATGTAAAATCATTAATGTGAAGCGAAAGAACGAAGCATTTATGCTATAAATGCGACGGGTTGTTCGTTAGGATGCATATAACCTCTCAGCAAAGATGTTTGTCGCATATTGAAACGAGGGAAACAAGTTTTGAAGCATGTTGTGACAACAAGCGTACATCACGTGACTGTAATGCGCCATAATCCGTGAGAGTGATTTAAACAAATGTAATATTTTATTTTATTGAACGAAATTTTAAGCACCTTTTCACAGTGATCATCACAGGAGAGTTAACGAACAGCCCGTGGCATTTACAAAAATAATGCTTTGTAGTTCTGCTGCACATTGATGATTTCACATTTATCGCGCATGCGCAGAAACATCAATCGGAAGGTTTATAACGACCTGGAATATGTAAGCGCGACAACGTTGTTAACCGATGAACGCCGTGTCACGAGTATTAAAGGCAACAACAATGAAAATGTTACATGCTATGCACGTTAAAGAGTTAATAGACACCAACCATTTTCGAACGGTAATCACATTTTTAATGTCACTGATTTATGACTAAACATTTTAAGCACATCGTCTGTCGAACGTCATTGTACTTATGAACACTGATTTAGCGAGTGATGCCAAAATGTTATACGAGGTCGACCTTATATTGTCGTTCATGCGCATTTATCTTCGGTCCGGCTTAGCCCTGCCAGTTGGCTGTGGTCTAGCCTTATTGTCACGTAGTTTTATCTTCCTTCTAGCATACCTGTGCATCTATTCGTGCGAAGTAGATTTATATCAGCAACTTAAACCACGTCGATGCGCTACTGTTATTCACTATACATCGCCGGCATTGTTGAGAGTAGAGGACAGTCAGTCAGTTTTAGGGTGCATAACATTCATACAAAATTAAACAACAAAAAATATGTGTGTGACAATTTACTATATGGAATGGTATGTGGGATTTGGGGAGATTTTGACGGCTTTTGAACTTTAGGGTGGCATGTTCCTTTAATGTAGTTATTTGTTGTACATTTCTCCAACACAGAATGTTATTATCACAAGGCGTTGTCAAAAAACTGTGCTCGTAATGAATTATCACAAAGAAGAACAAACAATGCAAGAACGCGTTCAATACTCGACCACAAAATGCACATCCTTTGAAAGAAGCACTAGATAGGCTGGTCGTTTGTTAAATTTACAATTCAAACTCATTGACATAGAGAATAATGTATTTCCTTACTTTCCCGGGCTTGTTGTAGTCGACGTTGTAACCATCTCTGCGCTCTGGTTCCCAGGTAAACTGCGGCATGACTTTCGATGGATTCACATGTGTCTTCTCCCGCGTAGCCACCTCAACCAACCCCTTCCAAGCGTTCTGTCCTAGGGCTCGATTCCAAGCCACTCATGCGAAACCGCTACATTCACAACCAATCGTAAACTACAGTGGGAACTTCCTGGTTGCCGGTGTATTTCATTGGCCAGTATTTTTAGGAATGCTGTTCCTATCAGTGGGCCTTTTAGATCATCGACATGGTGGCGTGTGTAATAGAATCGTGACTCTCAAAAGAACGAATACGTCAAGTTGAATGACGTCTGGTGCTATCAGTATGTGACAGTTCTTTAATTCTTACTAGAGGCTACATTGTATTGCTGTTCAACATATACATCGACTTAGCATATATCGATATTTACTTCGTTAGAAAACCAGACCGACTTCAGCAGTGAGAGATTAATATTCATAAAGAAATATAACTTGTTTAACACTCCTATCCAGAGCACAATTGTGTTTAAGAGTGTTAAAGATATATGGAAAATGCGAGATATAAGTACTGATTAACAATGTGAGCACTGCAAATACAGCGTCAACAATAATTATTCATACAGCGTCAACAGAGTGTTCATGCTCACGCGACCCTTCTTGGCATAGATAAACAAGGTGAATCTTCAAGGCCGCTATCCGAAGCAATCGCGGTCTGTAAAGGATTCACTGAAGTAACTTATGTCATTAGCAGTGAAAGCCAGTAGGGAATGTAGGCCCGTATTGCACAATAAAATAAATAAACATTACACAACACAATCATTTAAACATGCATTAAAGTCATCACATTCTATGAATACTAATTTAAGACTAAGAAGATGAACATCACAATTTATACACTGATTACTTTATTTTATTTATTTATTTACATAAGGAGTTTATCTCCGTGATCACGGTCATCGCTGTTCAGTTGGATTACTCTCGTGGTGCTGCGTGCGCAGCGTTAACCGGATACCACGTTAGGGTTAGATGAGTAACCCGAGTAGGTCAAACGAAGTCTGCCTTTGCATAGCCACAGCGCTGGCGGGATTGTTCGAGGATGTGGCTCGGAGGTGCGCGATCGGTAAGTTAGATTAAGTACTATCGACTCGTGAGACAATGTCGCCAGCCATTTCAAGTTGGCTACTGAATTTGTTGGAGCCATCGACATGGCTGGTCGCGCAGTTCCTACTCTCTACAGTCGCTGCATTTGTATCTGAGTCAGTCCGTGGAGCGGTGTATTTCCAAAGTCAAGTACGCTGGCAACAAATGCACGGGTGACTTATCGTGTCATGTCAAGCGTTAGGCAGTTAGGCAAGTGTCTATCCAATCCTCAGCATACTTCTGCGTCATTCGCCGAGCTGAGACATTACTCAGTCCAGAACTGCTCGATGTGCAAGACACGGTTCACTGATTGTGAACAGGAAGTTCACCATTCGTCCTTGAGTTCGATGCCGTCTTTGATTAAAAAGGTTATATTGGAGCAGAGCGTTGAGAGGAAATTACCCAATGTGTCAGTAGGGTTACATATAACAGGGGGTTCATGGTGGGGGATGGAGCACTGGGGCTGTTAATAATTCGCTGACACGGGAGCCACTGTTCGGCTGCAGCGTCACATATTTGGAGATTTCCACAGACCGTGTGCCGTGAATAAGTACGACGACGTTTACGGAAATAAATCACGTTTTACAAAAGTAAAAAGTAACCACAAGTAAGCAATCAGTAATGTGTGTTGAATCACATGTAACTGTGATGGTTTAGCCCTGGTAGCATCGTCTAAATGTTAAAGCATTGTCTCTTGCTATATTACTATCAAGGTGTGTTTTATAGACGTAAACGTGTTCAGTATATAGTCCCGCTTGATATATCATACGTACCTTACTCTGTCAAGGGAAACAGGCACATATTATTATATAAGTCAGTCATTTCCAATTAATTTGATGTTATGTTTTCAGGAATATTTTCAAGCTGACCAATATTGTTTTTATTTTTTTATTTAATCTGAAAATACTTATCGTATTCAAATGAAAGCGTCTGCCATGCAATTGTTCTGAGTAATAAATAAAAGACAACTCACCGGGTATACAGGAGGTTCTCATTGCCCGAAAGATACAAAACAATCCGTTCTATATAACAATGAACAGAGATTGTGTCATCCTTCTAGCCTTCGTTTTATAGGGAGTATATAGAGAGTGAATTAATCAGGTTGCGTGTTTGTTGTTCCGCTCAATTTTGCAATGTGTGTGTGTGTGTGTGTGTGTGTGTGTGTGTGCGCGCGCACGTGCGTGCGTGCGTGCGTGCGTGTGTGCCACTAATCAAAACACGTCTTTTACCAGATCCGTCCGACTGTCCGTCACTAATATTACTTGTTGAACCGTACGATAATTACTGAGAGACAATTAAGCACGCCGATGTTTCCACGGCTGTCCTGTTTGGTAATTCAAAATTAGCCTCCGTCCCAAAAAGGCAGCTGATTCGTGCTAAAGTGTCTAGCCAATCTTCACATGTCGTTCGCCTAATTGAGATATTACTCAGTCCAGAAGCACGCGACGTGCAAGCGTGCTGATGTCGGACCCGAGTCACTGACCGCGGAACAGGAAGTTCAGCGTTTAAATTACGTCAAGAATGATGAGTAAAATTGTACCTTGCGGTGTTGATGTAGATTGTGTGTGAACATGAAATACGATTTACTTCCAATGCGATGACAACCAAATTGGCTGTGTGGGTGTTTCTATGTGTCCATTGTTCCTTTACCTACAACATTTGCTCTGTGTTGTTGTTATTGTTGATCAAAAGTGCGATATTATGTGCGAGGAGTGGAAATTACCAACTGCGTCATACACGTTGAACGTAACCTGATGGCGATCCTGGTAGAGAATAGCGTAATGAGGCTGGAAGAGGGAGTGGTAAGCTTTATTGGCCGACTTCGTTTGGCCTACCCGGGTGACACGCGTAACCCTAACGTGGTATCCGAGATATGGTAATTCACACTGCTCGCAGTATTACGATAGTAATGCAACTGAACAGCGATGATCGTGATCACGGAGATAAACCCCTTATGTAAATCAATAAAATAAAGTAATCAGTTGTTCTGTGTGCAATGTGTGGTTCATCTTCTTGGTCTTAAATAATAATACACAGAATGTGGTGACTTTAACATAATAATAATAAATGCGTATTGAAATGATTGTGTCGTGTAGTAGGGGCCTACGTTCCCCATTGGCTGTCACTGCTAACGACGTCAGTTACTCGAGTGAATCCTCCCCAAACCGCGATTGCCTCGGGTAGCGGCCTCGAAGAGTAACCATGTTTATTTATATCAAGAAGGGTCACGTGAGCTAGTCATCTTGGTTGTTCGATTGGCACTCGTGTTATTCGGGTCACTCCCTTTGCTCAATCGAAGTTGGCCATTAACAGACCACAGATACCGCCCGAATGCAGTCATTGTTCAGCAGCACACACTGGCAGTTATCCGCCAAGTTCAACCGCCAACCGACGGTGCACCATGAAAATAGGAAAATAAGTCACATTTTACAAAACAAAACAAAATATATGCCATGCGGATCAGCTTTAAAGTACATTCAGTAGACTGAAGGTAGAATTATATTTGTGTGCATTTCAAGACTAGTTTGTGGCGACAACTCGACACACGTCAGTCGTCGTTCTGACGCCGTCGTTGACGTCATGTCTGTCTTCTACGGCCGACTGACAACATTAGGTGTCCATCCGGATCAATGACGTCAACATCGAGTAATCAGTCTACCCGAGCAATCGACAAGATGCGGATGATCTGTCATGACAAGACAGCGCGTGACGTCGGCATATCATACCCGGATCCTTGATGGGGTAACAATAAACACTTCAAAGTCACCCACGAAAGTCGATGGATGTTCAAAATGTAATGACTTCATGTTCGTGCAAGTTTGTCGCTTAAGTTACTATGACGGTTTCGTTGCACTTAGCATATTCATGGTATTGTTAGCAATAACAATCGGGAGTAATAGTATCTATTGTATTAATGTAAAAATAGTTACGTCCTGTTACCAAATAGTTGGCGATGTATTCATCAGATTAAATTGAAAAGTACGTTTTAATTTCACGTAGGTTCTATTAATATCCATGTCGTGCAAATGAAACCTTTGCAAACGCATACTGATAAGTGCTATTTTGATTAGTGCAACATTTTATATAAGTGCGTCATGAGACAATACGCTGGAGCCAGTTTTGTCTTTATAACATGAAAGATATCATTAACTTTGTGATTCTTTGCAGTTAACTGTCAGAGTCAGCCCTTTCAATGTGCATTGTCGTCAAAATGAACTGAAGTAACCACATATTATATAGATGAAAGTAAACCAATGTACTATGAAATGCACTATTGTGAGTACTATTGTAAAGAACACACTTACACCAATATATATGAGAAAGGCGCGTACATATTCAGAGATATACGAGCTTAAAGTGAGGGAGTAAAACACCGGGAGACAGAGAAACCATTTCCTCCCTGAGCATAGGGTTTCATGGATGTGTGTGTGTGTGTGTGTGTGTGTGTGTGTGTGTGTGTGTGTGTGTGTGTGTGTGTGTGTGTGTGTGTGTGTGTGTGTGTGTGTGTGTGTATATATATATATATATATATGTGTGTGTGTGTGTGTGTGTGTGTGTGTGTGTGTGTGTGTGTGTGTGTGTGTATGTGTATGTGTATGCGTGTGTGTGTGCGTTGATATGTTCTCTGTCTCTCTGTCTGTATGACTCTATGTCTCTCTGCTTATCTGTTTCTCTGTCTCTGACCCTGACTCTGTCTCTCGGTCTCTGGCTCTCTCAGTCTCTGTCTGTCTGTCTGTCTGTCTGTCTCTCTCTCTTTAATCCGACAACTATTGTAGAACGATGCGTTGTATTACTGAGTCTGACAACGTGTTTGAGTAAACACGATACAATAAAACGTTTCGTACTGTTGTTCATTGTGTGTATATGTACAGTGTATCAACCAAACCCAGCGTGTTGTATATGACTGTGCGATGATACGACCTCGACTAAGGTGACCAGTATCCCCATCTGGCGAATACACGCGGTAGGCAGCGACGGTTTTCGTCTGGCTTAACCGACTGTCGGTCAGCTGCGGTACTACGCCGAGATGGTGACTTCGCCGGCTTTTGAATATTCTCCGTGTGGGGCTAAGCAATGCTGCCATCTCACGGATACTGCTTAATCCTGCCGTAATTCCTATTTTATAAACAACAGGAAATATGTATTTCTAGTTATTTTGTGTTAGTATAAGTTTGATTTTGAATAGTTTAAAAATACAACATTATCTGATAAAAAAGAATATCGTTATTTAATTTGTTATTTCAAATTCGGTCAGAGAACCAATCAGCGTATCTACCCTAACCTGGGGTAAGGCCGCCCTGGCGGTTACAATTGCAGCCCATTAATGCCCCAGGCAGAGTTGAGAGGCTTAAAAGTGCTGCCACCTCACGAAGCTTGGGTAACCGAGACTACGACGGTTTGCGCAAAGTCGTGCGCGAGCACTGTTCCAGCTCACGTACGTCGACGAACCGCGGTCCCGTTGAGACAAAATATAATTTACACTAGGCCAGTCTGAACACGCGCATGTAGAAAGAAACCTTTGAGGAAAACACTCTTTCAAGATCAACATGCGTTTCTAGTTCTTCCTCATGCACGAGCAAACGGGCCCGTGTAGGTAATTATTATCACGGGTCGAACAATTCTAGCGGGCGATATAACACCTGGAGTTTCCATCACTTATCACCAGTCCAGAAGATCTCAAAGACTTCCTCGTTCACTTCACATTCGTCAACCCGATGTTGTCCAGTGTCGTTGGTCTTGTGGGAAGCGTTGTGTAGCTGTAATTATACGGACGCATATATTCTAAATATGGTCATAACAGATCGTATATGTACATATCCTATTTGGCTACTTAGGTGTACATGTAAGCGTAGTTTGTTTTGCAAGAATACAGACAGTTACTTCTTTTAATTTTGCAACATTCCAAGTTAGCTGTGCAATTAGGATCCATCGTATTTGACGGTTTGACCAATTCCAGGGTTGTCGTTCTTGCTGTATGCCAGGACCCAGAGTACAGGTGGCTTTCGTCCGTTTGGCATACCAATGTAGTGACTAGGAACTTTTCTGGGAAGTGCGTATAATCTATCTAGCAGATGGAATGTTAAAACGTAAAGACACTCTATATTGGATTTTCAGTCACTTGTCCACCACGTGGCGCTTTCATTTTAGCACGATTACAATCACGGTCGCTAGGCGAGGCCCCGGCGCCTGGCGTTTCCAGAAAGTAAACATGGCAACATATCTGCAAGGCACAGTTGCCGTAGGATCACAGAGTCTGAGGAAACACTTCAATATCGACAAATGAAAGAGTGTAGAAGCTAAAAGAAAGAAGAACTATGGTCGAAACGACTCTATTATGACGTGCACAACATTTTCCATTTTTAGGACGGTTTCATACACGATGGGTAATTAAATCCTCACTGCGTTTGGCCTCAAGGGCTCGGCCCGGCCTTCAGCTTTCGGACGTCATAGCGAGTGGCGTTCTAGCCTCGGTTACCCAGGCTCCGTGAGGTGGCAGCACTTTTAAGCCCTTCAACTTTGCCTGGGATTTAATGGGCTGCAGTTGTAACCGCCAGGGCGGCCTTACCACAGATTAGGGTAGAGACACTGATTGGTTCTCAAGCCGAATTTGAAATAACAAATTAAATAAAGATACTTTTTATCACATAATGCTGTGTTATAAAAACTATTCAAAATAAAACTTATACTAAAAAAATAGAAATACAAATTTCCAGTCGTCTATAAAACAGGAATTACGGCTGGATTAAATAGTATTGCTCTGTACAGTAACTTTTCGGGTAATCAACCGTCATCAGTTGTACTGGCAGAGGAAGTAAGTAAGGTAACATATTTATTTTAATAAAATTGATATTATAAACATAATATGACGATATCACTACAGTATATAAAATTAATTTAAGCAATTTACCATTTCATTTGTTAACAAACATTCAGAGTGACACTTTCTCGCACTCTGTTGAACATAATATTATAGAAAGTACAAATAATAACAAGTACAACAGGCCGACAGTTCCCCTACATAACAACATCGACGTAATGTTATTTGCACCGAGTGCCCCTCCCAACAGACACGCGACAACCATTGTCAGTTACTGTAATCTAGTGACCAGAATCAAATCCATGCCCCACGGGCAAACGTCACTGAGTTCATTGCGCTTGGCGGCCCCAACGCTGTTGAACTGGCGACCACGGCGTCGGACACCAACAACTCTGCTTTTATAATATAATATAACCTTGATTTAATCTGCTGGTCGATGGAGTGCAATATAAGTCACCGATCGCGCACCTCCGCGCCACAACCTCGAGCAATCCGGCTCATTCACTCGCGACTGACTCACTACACACTACACATGGAGATCGGAATCGGAAGAGTTTATTGGCCGTACAAAATAACAAAATACAATGGTCAATAATTTACCTACAGCTCAATTATGAAATAATAGTGCATTAGTGCCGCGATGCACTAAAATAACAATAACTGCGTAGACGTGTTATTAAATAAGAAATAACAAGAACAATTAGTATAAGTAATATATGAATTGTTGCTGTTGATAAACTAAACAAGGGTCGAGGAGACTGTCGCTAAGACCATTTTGATCTCTCTCGTGGCAGCCAACCCGTTGTTAAATCAAAACTAAATGTAGTTGGTTGTCTAAAACACTATCGATGAGATCATAAACAGATACATATGCGTTATACAATAACTTTTCAAAGTACATCAGTAATTAATTTGTAATTATCATTATGATAATGAACAATATTTTGGTCTAATTTTCCCATTATATATGAGTTGGTTTTGTCAGAGGCAAAGTTTCACATAGCATTATGTAAGTGTGTTTTGATTAATTTGGGAGGACTTGTTTTACATGCTGTTGATACTAGCATTAATTTACTAATTTTGCTAAACAAATTGTCGAGCAAAGACATTCGTCTGACCGAACACATGAACACTTTCGTAACTCTGTGACAACTGTTGTAGCCGTATTTGTAGTACTCAACGTTTTAACAGCTAGTGTTAATCAATATGTAAATATAGCGTTTTTAACATTCGTAAACAGAATTGTGCTCTATATATATGAGTGTTAAAAGTGTTACTTCATTAATATAAATCTTCGACTGCTGAAGTCGGTCTGATTTATTCACGTTTGTCTTCCCAAGTAAATAATGACGTACTGAGGTAATATACACATGGAACAGGAATACAATGTTGCCGGTAGGTAGAAAGAACGGTCGCCTACTGACTGCACCAGACGTCACTCAACTTGACGTAATCGTTCTTTTGAGACTTACTGCTCTGGGGCCTTGCCAGTGGTGGTCATTTTAAAAGGCCCACCGATACGAAACAAATTCATAAAAAATACTGGCCAACGAATTACGCATGCAACCAGGACATTTCCCCTGTCGCTTATGATTGGTTGTGAATGTAGCGGTTCCGCATGAGTGGCTTGGAGCCGAGTGTCACAACAGAACGCTTGGAAGGGATTAGTTGGGGTGATTACGCGGGTGAAGTCACCATCGAAAACCATGCCGCAGTTTATCAGGGAACGAGAGCGCAGACATGGTTACAACGTCGACTACCACAAGCCCGGGAGTGTAAGGAAAATCCACTATTATCTATGTCATTGAGTTTGGCTTATTAATTTATTTAACAGACGACCAGCATTACTGCTTCATTAAAACGCTATGCATCATCGATTATAGAACGCTTTCTTTGAGTGTTCACTCTTCCTTCGCGAGTAACAACGCTCTAAAATTAGTTGTCTTCATGTTGTTGACTTTGTGTTGTGAAGTCACGCGTGACCAGCTTTCATCAAAGGCGAAGGGGGCAAGAACAATAGTATTTCTTACACTAAAATTCGTCATGTCATACACACAAAGCGTCGTTAAGTTTGTGTTGTAATTAAATCGTATCAGAAGAAGAATAAACATAATCGCTGTGCTCATACATATTTGTTATCACTGGCGTCGGAACGATGCTCTCCCAAAGACATCCAACGACACCCTATTGAAACTCGATAAACGTCATACCGATATTTTCCTTTTACTTTCTTGCGACACACAAAACAAATAACTAGCGGATCTTAAAAAATACAACAATGCACCACTTCCCTGAGTATTTGGTGACAATTCAATTTCCCACCTTTCACAACAAATACTGGGGTTCAACCCAGCAACGCGCTTCCGTCTTAGTGTACTAAAGATTATTACAAATGTCTGAAATCAGAAAATTGGGAGTGACTACTTTTTCTCCACCCTCATATTGAACGTATCGTCCTTGAAACATATAACGTAACGTACACAATATTATATATATATATATATATATATATATATATATATATATATATATATATATATATATATATATATATATATATATATATATATATATATAAATATATATATATATACACACATATGTATATATGTATATATATATATATATACATATATATATATAATATATATATATATATATATATATATATATATATATTATAAATATATATATATATACACACATATGTATATATGTATATATATATAATATATATATATATATATATATATATATATATATATATATATATGTGTGTGTGTGTGTGTGTGTGTGTGTGTGTGTGTGTGTGTGTGTGTGTGTGTTAACACTGTTTGAGGTAAAAGAACATTTTCAGGATAGTACTGAATAACAAAATTGTTCTCACTTGTTCATTTAAATTCAATTGTCTACGTATTTTAGGCGGTCCCGTCATATTACTCCCGGATGTCGTCGAATTGGCCGCCGGTGGCTACTCGGATGGTGCCGGGATGGCAAGTGAGGCCCCACAGCTATCAACTGTCTGCTCCCAAACCCCTCTTTCCTTCCTCGCCTCACACGGTGCCTGACCGAGGGCGCAGATCCACGCGCGTCGTTACCGCAGCCTCGAGCTCGTCATCCACCCGACGTCACCGGAAGTGGCTTCGTAGCTGCCGGGGAGTGATCTTGCTCTGCGTGATTCTGGCGGTCATCTACCTGTCTGGTAAGTGTAAATATATATATATATATATATATACATATATATATATATATATATATATATATATATATATATATATATATATA
>OZ024860.1:50207862-50277862 GCA_964017155.1 Oasisia sp. SBJ-2009 | reverse complement strand
AATGTATACAAACAACACTAAACGGAAGGAAAAACCTTGGATATCAAGAGGCCTAAAAAATGCTTGCATTAAAAAAAATAACTTGTACTTAGCATTTCTAAAAAGAAGGTCATTGTTAACAGAAAGTCGCTATAAAAACTACAAAAACAAGTTAACAAAAATCTTGCGTATTGAAAAAAAGAACTATTATAGACAGAAACTCGAAGAATGTAAGGCCAACACTAGTGAAACGTGGAAAATTCTTAACACTATAATTGGCAAAAGAAAGTCGGAAGCAAAATATTCAAATGAATTCATTGTTGATAACGATCGAGTAACATTAGACAACGAAGAAATTGCTAATCATTTCAATAACTTCTTTGTTAACATAGGTACAATCTTATCTAACAGTATAGAGCCATGCCAAGGAACACAACCGACTGACTTTCTAAAAAACCAGGTATCAGAGTCAATGTATATGTATCCCGTTACTGAGAAAGAAGTAAGCGAAATTGTGTCAGGGTGCAAAAGTAAGACTTCGTATGGACACGACGAAATCAGCATGAAAACTGTTAAACATGTAATAAAGCAAATTGTAAGACCTTTAACCTATATATTTAACAGATCATTAATCACCGGAATATTTCCAAATGACATGAAAACGGCAAAAGTTATTCCTGTTTTTAAATCAGGAGATCGTCTCCAATTTTCTAACTATAGACCTATATCACTGTTACCCCAATTCTCCAAAATACTAGAAAAAATATTTAATAAAAGGTTAATGTCATTCATTGAAAATCATCACGTATTGACTGACGGGCAATATGGCTTCAGAAGTAATCACTCAACTTCATGAGCGTTAACCGAATTTGTCGAAAAGGTAACTTCAGCAATAGATAAACAAGAAAGCACTATCGGGGTCTTTATTGATCTGAAGAAAGCATTTGACACCGTTGATCATAAAATACTGCTAAGTAAGTTACAATGTTATGGAATAAGGGGTTTGGCACTAGATTGGATTAAAAGTTATTTAGCCAATCGTGGTCAGTATGTGTGCTATAACAACAGTAATTCAGAGCTAAAGAATATCAAGTGTGGAGTCCCACAAGGATCAATCCTGGGCCCAGTACTATTTATTTTATATATAAATGACATGTGTGAAGTGTCAAAATTGCTTAATATTATTTTGTTTGCAGATGACACTAGCATTTTTTACTCAACTAGGAATATTGTGGATATAACATGTACAGTTAATAACGAACTAGAAAAACTAGATATATGGTTCAGAGTTAATAAATTATCGCTTAATGTGAACAAAACCAATTTTATCATGTTTACAAATAAAAAACAACTTAGACCAACAGTAAACATTGTTTTGAATGGAAAGAACATTGAGCAGGTGTCACATACAAAATTCCTTGGTGTAATCATTGATGAAAACTTAACGTGGAGAGAGCAGATAAAAACTGTTGAAACGAAGGTATCAAAAAGCGTAGGTGTTTTGTATAAAACAAAGGATGTTCTTGATATTCAAGCATTACGCACGTTATACCAATCACTTGTTGAACCATATATGTCTTATTGCTGTGAAATATGGGGAAATACGTATCCGTCTAGAGTAAGAAAACTCTCTCTGCTACAGAAAAAAGCTATACGAATAATATATAGTCTTGATTACCATGGTCATACATCTGTATTTTTTCACTGTTCAAGAATTCTTAAACTTCAAGATTTAATTACACATAGGACTATGGTTATGCTTTATAAAGCAAACAACCACTGTTTAGAAGGTCGTGTACAAGCGTTCTTTGAACCAACTGCAGCCGTACACAAGTATGATACCAGACAATCTAAACTATTTTATGTTAAAAAAGCGAACACCACCCATAGACTACTGTCAATTACTGTCAGAGGAATACACGTATGGAACGGTCTTGAAAGTAATATAAGACAGTTGCCAAGTTTACAACAATTTAAAAAAAGTTTAAAGTCGACGTTACTTTCTTCGTATTTATGAACAATTAACACAATGCAAAAAGAATATTATTGTTGGTTGTATTAAATCTTATAACTTTTACTATAACTATTACGCATTTTAGTTGAGAAGGGCATAGCGCATTACAAGTCATATGACTTCTGCTATGTCCTTTTAACAACAGCACCGATATTATATTGTATTGTCGTTACCATTATGTATTGTATTATTGTTCATACTATGTTGTATATTCCTGTGTTGCTGTTGTTAAATAAACATTCATTCAAAGTATTGTCAGTAGGCGATGTAACACGCTGTATGGAACACCAGTTTTGGTTATTATAATGTATTTCTTGTATACCAGTTTTGATTATTATAATGTATTTCTTGTATACCAGTTTTGATTATTATTATAATGTATTTCTTGTATACCAGTTTTGATTATTATAATGTATTTCTTGTATACCAGTTTTGATTATTATAATGTATTTCTTGTATACCAGTTTTGATTATTATAATGTATTTCTTGTATACCAGTTTTGATTATTATAATATATTTCTTGTATATCAGTTTTGATTATTATAATATATTTCTTTTATACCAGTTTTGATTATTATAAAATGTTTCAGGACCATATAAGATACCTGGGTTTAATATGCACCAGTAAAGTCACCAATCTCTCTTGGCTCGGTAAATCCAGTGACGATTGAAGTCGATTTGTATAGTGTTATGCCTCATTTATGATATATGACGATGTTTTTCATAGTAAGTACATATTTAATGAGATGTACTGCAGACAGTGTGCAAATGACGTATACTCGGTTGTTAAAAAATATTTGCCTCAAATTGGACCACACCATCTATACAAACTACTCAGAACCCTACCGAGGGTTGGACACATCTAACACTAGACAATTTTGAGGTAATATGATTTTACCAGGATGGTGTTTTGTGATGACTTTGAAAACGATGAGGCAGAAACCGAGTGTTAATGCATCTTACAAATATTCATAACATATACACAATTTATGTGACGTTTTGCTTTGCTAGCCATTGAATACATATGTGGATTTGCTTAATAACTGTGATATGTTGCTGAACGATTTCAATTAAACCTGCATATAATGCCTTTTATTATTGTGTATGACAAACAATAACTGCTCCACTAGATACAACTTTTAAAACCTGTTCGAAATAGTCGCTATTAATGTATTCTCTTGTGTTTCAGGATCAAAGCCTTCTTCAGCTCCAAAGCCAGGTAATATATATTATATAGAGACTCCATAGGTCGCATTATTTCCTCCAAAACTGTTTTTGGCTTACAGTAATGTATAATCGTTCACAAGAATGCACACACAACACGTTTACCTACACGACTCGCTGTTGATACATTTGTTTATGAATAAAAATTATTACTTTTGATAACTTATATAATTTCAACGATACTGAATCTCCAAATCATAATGTAGTGTCAGATATGCGTGACGTCAATATTTATTTTACAAGTGTAATATTTCAAATCACTGCTTTGGACAGGTAAACAGCAATGGACAACTATTATGCAACATTGTCAGAAGTGTAACTGTAGCACGTTCAGCATAACATCCTAGAAATACACTATGTTGAAACTGTAGCAAAACAAAAAGTATAACTACACCAACCTATGAACGTGACCGCCTTTCTCGTAGAGTTGAAATTGACTAGCGGCTCGGTGGGAGCCCATACTATTTTATCTAATTCTGTACTGACACTCCACATTAATTGTAATGCAAAGTAATGATTCACCCAAATCACAATATAGTCCATAGAACATCAGATCCTCTTGGCCCATTTGTTTTCGTGTTCATACAATCTGTTACATGTATAGCCTCCACCCGCATTATAAGCAATGTTCCAACATGATTGTGTAACGTCGGTCAAATTTTAGAGACGTTTGTTGCTAAAATGAGACTTGACAAGTTGGACTACGATGAGAAGACCTACGGCAACCCTAACTCGCCCGAATACAAGCAGCTGGCGGGTGACTTCTGTGCCAAGGTAAGTTGATAAGATCAATCACATCAGATAGTTCAGAGTAAGTACAAACCGTTCAGTCATTGCCATTGAATGTTCAGCTAGTATTCACGTACTGTCATTGATTCAACATGCCCGCATGCACGCATGCACGCATTCACATAGGCACACACGCACACAAGAAACATAGTTAGGATGAACGCCTAAAGAGTGTAAGATTGTCAACATTACAAACCATGAGATTAACAGGCGATCTGATAGAGGTTTTCAAGATATCTAGTGACCACAAAAATACTGACAGAAATGTATTATTTGTTTCATTTAAGAAAGATCAATGGAGTATACAACGACAAGTAACATTAGCATAGGACCAGTGAAGGTTAAATATTAGAAAGCTTATTTTTTTCACATAGGACCATAAATGAATGGAATAACTTAGTGCTGGTATGATACCATATTTTGTCAGAAAAAGTCATGCTGGAATTGGTGTCACTATGAATGCATGTTAACAATCATAGATGGCTATATGTTACTGCCGCACCTTTCTACATAGGTAGCAGTTATGTAATGCATAGAGCATGTATGTAGCTACAATGTGACGTGTTCTTGTGCAATTGATAATTATTCCTGCAAAACAATTATTAATATCAAGTGATGTCTTATTTCAATACAAATATTAAAGTTGTACATGACTAATCAATTAACTACTATAGGTAAATTAATTATAACAACAGGCAATTGTAATAAAACGCTTAGCAAATAAAGCGGCTAAACTAATAATTATACTTCTTCCTAACAACACGTGTTCTTGCTGCTAATACTGCTTCTAGTATAAGATATCTCCAAATGACCCACTTGTTTTGTTTCTCTCCAGATAATGACAACATTAACAGACACCAACATGGGCGATGACATCCAGAAATGTAAAGTTACTGGTTTCAGGTAAGAGTTTTAAAACTCAGATTATTTGTCATGATCCATTAGCATTTGCCATAAATAATCATTAACAAATTCAATCGATCAACAAGATTAAACAACAGGCAACGTTCGATAGAAAAAGGCCCGTTTGAATTAGGAATCGTTTGAAATGGTGTAGAAGTCACATTTACGAATATCGAGCGGAAGATCGTTCCAGCAGTGATATAGAAAGCTCAGCCACCACACTGACAGGCAATGCCAGAGACGAGCACTATGTACACTCACTAGGGAGTCCTATACAAATTGCAACGTTGTGCTGGGCTAATACAATGCAGTATGTGGTGTCGATCGGCGCCGGCAGATGAAGTGCTTTGAACGTCACTAGTATGGCCTTGTACTCGATATGGTAGCGGATAGTTGGCGCCACACGTTGGCAATTGTGCATGCTGGTGTTGCTATATCAGGTTATCTATCAAATTTATAAGCTTACGTTGGCAGACTGTAATATCATAGTATCCTTCACTGCTGTAATCACTTGACTCTTTCTGTACATTCACGTGTTGGTGTGTAACTCAGAAATGATTGTTGCTCAAAATGTTTTCCTTACTGTGTACAATGGGGGCCGTAACTATTTATTACATTTCATCTGCAGTTTAACAATGACAATGCCATGTGTTTATGGTTACAGCAAAGGCAGTCTAATAGTACTGTTTGAACTCATTATACAACAGTATTGTGTTCAAAAACAAGAAATTCCGGCAAAGTCGACGGAAGAACTAGAAAAGCAGATCACAGAATTTCTGTCGGAGGAGACGCAAAAGGAGACGGGGAATTTTCGTAAGTTTCTGAAAAAGCCAGGCCCAGTTGAAATTCTCGTCATTGCGTCTACAAAACCCACTCCATCGACCACAACGACAACAACTGAGGCTCCACTCACAACACCGATATATGACGCAACATCACCACCAACAACAACAACCACAGAAGCATCAACATCGGCAGCAACAACGTCGGACGAAGCTACTTCGGAGGTGTCTCGTGCACAGGCGACGACAACAATAACAACACCCCAAACAACAACCGCTACCGCCTCTCGCCCGATCTCTGAGCTGACCACAGCAGGAACAACAACAACTGAACAGTCCACAAAAGGATCAACAACAACTGAACAGTCCACAGCAGGATCAACAACAACTGAACAGTCCACAGCAAGACCAACAACAACTGAACAGTCCACAGCAGGACCACCAACAACTGATCAGTCCACAGCAAGACCAACAACAACTGAACAGTCCACAACAGCAGGACCACCAACAACTGAACAGTCCACAGCAAGACCAACAACAACTGAACAGTCCACAGCAGGACCACCAACAACTGATCAGTCCACAGCAAGACCAACAACAACAACTGAACAGTCCACAACAGCAGGACCAACAACAACTGAACTGACAACAGCAGAGCCTCCGGTCACTTCTACGGAAACAACCCCGAAGACATCAGCGCCAACGACAACATCGGAAGAAGAATCGCAGACGTACACAGGTAACAAATGGCACGCGCACGCGCACGCGCAAGTCTTTTGTATGTGACAGAAATATTTAACATGCACACGCACACGCACACGCACACGCACACGCACACGCACACGCACACGCACACGCACACGCACACGCACACGCACACGCACACGCACACGCACACGCACACGCACACGCACACGCACACGCACACGCACACGCACACGCACACGCACACGCACACGCACACGCACACGCACACGCACACGCACACGCACACGCACACGCACACGCACACGCACACGCACACGCACACGCACACGCACACGCACACGCACACGCACACGCACACGCACACGCACACGCACACGCACATCATAGCTCTATTTTCTGTTGGAATATCTAGAATAGTGTGAATTGCGAACGAGTTCTTTTATACTTGCTTTAATGTATGCACGTGTGTTCACGGCGAGTGATAAATTTGCTTGTAGAATTGTTGTAGTACATGTTTTTCCGCATATGGTTTAACATGACTGCACAATTTCGTTATTTTCTTCTCGCCGCCGTGAAGTTAATATCCTTCAATGCGGAATGAGACGAAGTGAAAATTGTTTCATTTCTGTCAGGACATCGATTTTCTGACTTGATCTCTCAGCTATCCAGACGATATAATTATGTGTTCAAATGTATTATTGCTGAAATTGTATGAAAACTCGGTATGTGTGACAACGAGTGATATCCAGACGATATAATTATGTGTTCAAGTGTGTTATTGCTGAAATTGTATGAAAACTCGGTATGTGTGACAACGAGTGGTATCCAGACGATATAGTTATGTGTTCAAGTGTGTTATTGCTGAAATGGTATGAAAACTCGATCTGTGTGTGACAACGAGTGATATCCAGACGATATAATTATGTGTTCAAGTGTGTTATTGCTGAAATTATATGACAACTCGGTCTGTGTGTGACAACGAGTGATTACTAGAGCTACAGGACCACAATTAATAGCGTTTTGTTTAAAGCATCTACAATAACACCATTATTATTGTTTTTTCTTCAGCAAGATGCGTTAGTAGCTTATATGTTGTACTACGCTATTGCATTTTTGTATTTTTGGCGGGCTCCATTGTTGGTGCGTAATTCCTCTAGAGTATTATGTTGCAAATACATTACATTTCAATTCTATATAGCCTACTTTCCTTAGGCACATTTACATGATTTAACGTATGAACAGAAGAATGAAGAATATACATGATTAAACGTATGAACAAGGAAAGAAGAATGCATGATAACTAAAAGATAACAGTGAATGTAAGGCGTTAGACGCAGTCAACGTATTGTTGTTATAGTATTGTATATACTATAGTAACTATTTCAACGACACTACACGGTTTCTCTTTATTAAAAATAATACAGTACAACCACAAATGTTAAAACAATTGATGTACTTGAGAAAAGTGGTTATTCTTTAGTTATGGTCACATAAATCACGTGCAACTTATATCTATATGTTAAGCAGTATGCTCTTATTGAAATAGTCATTGAAGTGTGTATCAATGACCACTGAACATAGTTGTTGTATGTAACAATAAAAGGTGCAGTGGCCCAGCATCGCAACGCAAAGGGTCATAGCTCTATTTTCTGTTGGAATATCTAGAATAGTGTGAACTGCGAACGAGTTGTTTTATATTTGCCTTAACGTATGCACAGTACGTGTGTTGTGTCTTGAAGCATGTCGAAAATCCGGGGTTGTTCTCAGTGAATCGGAAGGAACATTTGGCGTGGATGCCGATCAATACGATAAATACGTAGACGATATGTCGTGTGTATGGAAGATTCAGGTAGATCCAAATAAGGTAAGCACATTTGTGTAACTTTTAAAATATATTTTAAAATATTCTATACAGTGTATATTATCCAACACAACATTATGATGTGTTTGTAACATTTCATGTAGTTTACATACATATGATGTTGTATACAAAGAATGTAAATAGAAAGCCTGAGGCAACCATTTTCTTTTGCGCAGATCGTTAAGCTGCAATTTCTGAGGTTCGACGTTCAGTATCACAAGAATTGTGACAACGATGTAGTGAAGGTGTTTGATGGTCCTGACAATTTGTCACCACAACTTGGTTCCTTCTGCGGGTACGAGTTGCCAGGTGATATCGTATCGGCAGACAACACCGTGTATGTTTCTTTTGTGTCTGATTCCTCAAAACACCTGGAAGGCTTCGATATAAAATACACTGCAGTCGATTCAGGTAAGAACACTTTAGGGAAATCCAGATTACGCAGGGATAATATCAGGACATCGAGTCGGGATACTAAATTACATTAGGAAGGATTCGGGGTCACTTTTGTCATGTATCGGACTTCACTGTTTTATGCCTCCTCGCTTTCTGTGTGAATATGGTGAACATGATTGCACGATTTCGATCTGCTCTTGACGCTGCCGTGAAGTTAATTTCTGTCAGGTCATTTTTTCTGACTTGATCTCTCAGATATCCAGACGATATAAGTATGTGTTCAAGTGTGTTATTGCCGAAATTGTATGAAAACTCGGTCTGTGTGTGACAACGAGTGATTGCTGTAGCTACAGGACTACAATTAACAGCTTTTTGTTTAAAGCATCTACAATAACACCATAGTGTTTTCAGCAAGTTGCGTTAGTAGTACATTACTTATAAGCTGTACAACGCTATTTCATTTTTGTATTTTTGGCGCGCTCCATTGTTGATTATTTATTTATCACATTGCTGGTGCGTTACGCCACTAGAGTATTATATTGCAAATACATTACATTTCAATTCAGTATAGCCTACTTTACGTGTATGTTTACCATGCAACTTAAAGTTTAACACAAAGCAAACATGTGCCTTTGTGCGTCTTCAAGATTAAATACACCCTAAACGTTTGGGAATAAAATTAAACCTATTATGTTACTATTACAAATACCAATATAGATGTCATTAAATTCATGTCACATAAAAAACGCAGTTTTCATATATAGGCTGACGTCATGCATTCCTACTCGAACTGTGAATACTAGTATTGTATATACGCTCAAAGAGCTCGTACATCGATATCAACTGTTTGTTAGCATTGTCTATGATATATTCGCAACTAACTATGACAATTTTCATTTTATAATTTGTTGTATGTATGTACATCCACCGTCGCATAGTCTGTGCAGCAGTTTACAACATAAACATAATAGTTTCATCGTCAAACAATGTTACGTCACCGTGCTACATATGGTTTGCTGTTATAATCGCCGCTCACGATTGCGAAAGTGTCACTCGGCTTCTGAATCGAAGAGCGTTGGGAAAACAATATATGAACAGGCGTATTTACATACATGCCTATCAAATCTAAGAAACAGGCACGTAATTGCCGACGTCACCGCTTGGAACTCATTTGCTTAGCCACTGGCCTTGAGCAACGTGTCAGACTGCGATATCGGACTTTGTATTTAAACATTCCAATTCGACGTCATAGTTAGGATTTATGGATGAAACAATTTGTATTGTAGTTGTAAAGGTTAGCTTGTATTAATTCATTTAAGTATATAACATCAATAATTACCCTACTGTTGCCCTTAATGTTATACGCTGTCTTCCAGATATATTCACGATAAAACGTGTGATGGTATAGTATTTTAAACACAAACATGAGAGAGCTAATTTGTAATATAGAAAGAAATGTTCTGTGCAGCATTTTCTGAAGAAAACAAACAGCTTTCGATTATCGGTTATTTGACAAGGAGTTGCTTTCGTACTACAGCTATTTTGTCGTAAGCCCTCAAGCTTCGCCGTTGCCGTAGACACGTAGGCCCCTACTTCTAGGCCCCTTATAAGTTGTTTGCCGAATATCTCGTCTTTCAGAAGTGGCAGCATGCCAGGGAGCGAGAGTTGAGTTGAGTGGAACAACTGGCGAATTCTGGATCATTATATCCCAATATAGGTCGAATATGCACTGCCAATGGCTCATCACTGCAGATGATGGACAAGTAAGTCTGGTACTTTAGTTTGCCCGTTGCGAAAACTAAATGCTCCGATGTACATTTGAATGAAGGGTTGAACGAAATATTTTGGTCGTTATGCCTTACGGTTTCCCAATCTAAATTGTTAATTTCATTTGAAGATGTGCGATCTCTTGGTTCCGAATTAATCGGGTAGTCAGTGTCTGATGATGTTTGCAAAAACGACACGTGTGTGTGGGAACGTGATCTCCAGCGCCGCACCTAACGTCTGGGGTGGAAGTGCACTAACACACGACCCAGGTTCACGGCAAATCCTATATATAAAGAGTTGCACAGGTTCAAACTACCCTTAGAGGATACTGGCCAAATTTACCATTTCGGTAAATAGATTTGGGACAAACATATTTCGAAAGATACTTGCATGTTTTGTATTTTTCGCCTCTCGCAAGTCTATCTGCAGTTGCATGTGTACTCTCTGCAGCGCGTACATCTCCACTACGAGAGACTCGACGTGGAATCGTCCAACGACTGTTCTCGCGACAGACTTGTCATAACTGACGGCGTCACGGGCGTTCACCTCCAGACGGCCTGTGGAAATTATCTGCCTAGTGACGTGACGTCATCCAACAGGAGTTTGTTGGTTGACTTCTACACTAATGACACAGTTACGATGACTGGTTTTGTGGCCACCTACAGTACCAGATATGTTATTCCTGGTAGGTAATCCTAAGCAACTGATGTCCCTTTTCTATGGAGGTTACAATGTAAAATGCTGCGAATTGTTGCTTACACATGTTCTTGCTATTACACATGAAACGTCACATCTTGTTAGCGGTTCGTTGTAATATTAATAATAACTTTGCATTAAACTCCTTAATAAAAACCGCTTTGTATTGTTTACAACACATACGATGTTAGTGTTTAAATACTTCTCAACATACTAATGATAACAACAACGGTGCTCTGATTAGTGCTACACAATATCAGGGTAGACAAAATGCACTTTGCATGTATTTAAATGAACTGTTTCAGCTTAACTATGGATAGCTGTTTTTATTCAAATTAAGACACTTCCTCTTCACGAATGTCTAGTTCCTGACGAATGCGGAGTGCCTGCTGTACCAGCTCAGTGTCCTCGTATCGTGGGTGGCATCACGGCAAGGAAATACTCCTGGCCGTGGCAGATAAGCCTCAGCAAGAAGTATTTTACACACATGTGTGGTGGAAGCGTTATAGACAAAGACTGGATCATCACTGCTGCACATTGTGTGTGAGTTCAATATAAATGTACACATGTACTCAGCTCCTGCAATTTGCCATTATAATACACAGAGAAACGTGAAAAAATAACAATCGTTTGGACCACCATCATGACGAATCTCGTTGTGTATTCAATCCTACGATTATTAAGCAATACACCGTTACTATTGTTGTATTGATAACCTAACACAGGTGCACCGCCATTGTGTGTTGCCACAGTATATGTCATACGTCCAGGTCCATGTGTTTCTTTCTAAGTTAATTCATTTCTTAGACTATTACTCAAAGAGATGGACGAAGTCCTACATTGATGTCATCATCGGACGCTATGGAAAACAGAGAAAGAGAAAGATATATATATATATATATATATATATATATATACATATATATGTATATATATATATATATATATATATATATATATATATATACATATACATATATATATATATATACATATATATATGTATATGTATATGTATATATATATATATATATATATATATATATATAGAGAGAGAGAGAGAGAGAGAGAGAGAGAGAGGGAGAGGGAGGGAGACAGACAGACAGACAGACAGACAGAGACAGAGACAAAGAGAGAGACATACAGAGAGAGACATTGAGACAGAGACAGAGAGACAGAGAGACAGAGAGACAGAGAGACAGAGAGACAGAGAGACAGAGAGACAGAGAGAGACAGAGAGACAGAGAGACAGAGAAAGAGACAGAGAGAGACATAGATAGAGATAGAAAGAGAGAGAGAGAGAGAGAGAGAAAGACTTAAAGAGAGTTTGTATTATTTCATAAAGGACCTTTCTCCAACCTGGGGTACTTGAGTAGTGAACAACTATTCAGACGACATCACTGGATATAGAGATAATTAAAACAAAACTATTTAAATCACTGACTTATGAAATGTGTAAGGATGCGCTTAAGCTTAGCATTATCCGCTTCATCAAATTGCATTTTGAGTTTAAACTTGTTGCAGAGATGGCCACACAAGAACGGAGATCCATGTCATCGTAGGCGAGCACAGTCTGTGGGTTTTGGAAGGAACAGAATCAACGTATGCGATCAAAGAAATCTACGTGCACCCATATTACGATGCAAACTCGGTCGACTATGATATCGCCCTCATCAGAATCGAGGGCACTATGGAGTATCGCACCAAGGTATCGCCCGTGTGTCTGCCTGACTCAGACGTCGCCGCCGGCACGGAGTGCGTGGCCACAGACTGGGGCGACACGAGAGGTGAGAACACCTGGATACTCCCATTTCCTATAGTTTCTTTCTTAAACGATGCATTGGTTACACGAGGAAAATGCAAGGCAACCTAACTCGTGTATAATATATAGTGTTCCATTTCTAGCCAACATTCCAATGAATCGTAGGAGGCCAGGCTATCAACTATCAGATGCTGGCTTCCTGAGTATGTTCGATGTCAATTGTTAGCGTTCACCATCGCTGCACGACTGAACGCTATGGACAAGTCGCTGCGTGACAAGGATGAGAAAATTAAGCAGCTGGAGGAGCATGTGAAACGAGTTGATGCCCAATTAGATCACATGGAACAGTATAGTAGACGCTCCTCAGTGCGAGTAACTGGCATTAAGGAACAGGATGGCGAAGACCTTGATGGGATTGTAACCAACCCGATGGATGACATGGATGTCCAAGATATGGATATCAACAATATCAATCGAATGCACCGCGTAGGGCCCCGTAACTCGTTGACAAAACAAAATCATGCGCGGCAAATCATAATCCAATTCAAAGATTATAAATCGAAAACAACCTTCATCAAAGCAAGGAAATCTCTCCGAGGCAAGCACCCGAATGTGTATATCGGGGAGGACCTCACTAAACCAAGATCCAAGCTACTGTATCTAGCAAGAACGCTGAAGAAATCACGCAAAATTCAAGACTGTTGGTCATACGATGGGAGGATCATGATCAAAGATCTGCAGGGAAAAATCGGGAGCGTTAACAGCGAAGATGACCTGAACAGATTTTAGACACTGCTGTCTGTAATACTACTACACTTGTCAATCAGGTGGATTGGACACTTGCTATGAGCAGAATCATGCAACATTATTTCAACAAAGTTTCTTTGAGAAAGAACATTCTATTCATAATATTCTGCTCCATCCAAACCCATGGACAATCGTTGGACTCTAGCCTGCCTAGTTATGTTATTCTTTATTTTTATTATCATTTTATTTGTTGTTAAGCAGTTAACACTTTTGTCACATGCGAGTTACCACGCAACAATGCATTATATGATGCTATATATGAATGGCTGCTATCACGTTTACCAATTGAACTGTATAAATAAGTGTATGTATATATCTTTTGATAATCCAAATGAGTCACTTAACTAGAACTGCATTATCTCCAGATGATGAGTCAGATTATGAAAACACTAACCGTAATATGAGAGACTTAGATCCCGATTATAATTGTATAACAAACAATAATGTATTTACAACCAAATACTACCTTGAAAACGACTTCAGTGATATCATAACAAGTAATGATGACTATGTCAAGGGGTTTTCTCTAATGCATTTGAATGTTATAAGTATACCGAAGAACATAGATACACTGAACAGTTATTTACTGTCGCTCGATATACAGTTTTCGATAATTGGTCTAACAGAAACGTGGCTTAAGGAGGAAACCTTAGACTTATATGAACTTCCAGAATACAAAAGTATTCATCTTACTAGACCCTCCAGAAAAGGAGGAGGAGTATCGTTATACATTCACAACAATTATGATTATGTAGAAAAGCCAAATATGAATATTATGACCGAGCTAGAATGTCTTTTTGTTGAGGTTATGTCTCAAACCAGAAAACATAAAAGAAAAATATTGGTCGGTATAGTGTATAGACCCCCAAATACCAGCATTAGTGCATTTACAGAACAACTAACAAATATTGTACGTACATTAAGAATTGAAAACAAACAATGTTATATAATGGGCGATGTTAACATAAATCTGTTAAACTATGATCACCATATGGAAACTCATGAGTATGTAGATGCAATGTTTTCCAATTGTTTAATACCTCAAATTACGAAGCCCACTAGAATTACACCAACCACAGCCACATTGATAGATAATATTTATAGTAATGACATTCTTGGTGAATACAATCAACTTCAAGGAATATTATATTCAGATATTTCTGACCATTTACCAATATTTATATTAACCACATTAAATAATGATAAACAAGATTGTGTTACAATAGAGACTAGAAAATATACTCATCATACTATAGCCTTATTCAAAAGCACCATAGAGGCAACATGTTGGAATGATATCTATGCATGTAAAGATCCCCAAATAAGTTATACTGAATTTGTTAAGAAAATTTCACAGGTGTATAACAAGTCATTCCCCCTAAACACAAAAAGGGTTAAGAAAGAGAAACATAAAGCAAGGATTACCAAGGGGCTTAGAAATTCCATAAAAACTAAGCACAAACTATATAAGTATTTTCTAAATAAACCAACTGCATTTAATGAAACCAATTATAAAAGATATAAAAATAAACTAACGCAACTTATTAAAATAGCAGAGCGCTATCATTATCAAAAGGAATTTGACAAGCATAAGAGTAACCTAAAGAAAATGTGGCAAATGATACGAGAAATTATTGGCAAGAAGGCGACATCACAGCAAAACCAAGAATTCTTAATAAATGGCACTCTAACAAAAGATAGGCAGTTAATAGCTGATAAACTTAATGAATACTTCACGACCATTGGTTCAGAATTAACCAAGGATATTCCAACCGTTACAGATAAGCCTGAGGATTATCTTAATGGAATTCATAAAAACTCAATGTTTTTAACACCTACAACCACAGATGAGATAACGATAATCATAGAGAAATTAAAAAACTGCAGTCCTGGATGGGATGGTATAAAACCAGACATCATCAAACAAACATACTCTAGCATGATTGAACCATTATGCCACATTATAAATTTATCGTTTGACAAAGGATACGTGCCATACGAATTAAAAATAGCTAATGTAGTGCCTATTTAAAAAAAAGGAGATGCTACACTAATCAGTAGCTATAAGAAACACTGCACACTTAGGATACATTGGTATAATTTAATATAATTGTATGTATGAATAATTTTGAATAGTATAGCTAATAGTTAATTGACAAAATGTATCATCATGTTTGTTATGACATTTATTTGATTAACTGTGGTATGTTCGCATCAGCACAATTGCACCAAGGTGGCATACATGTTTTGTTATTATTTGAAAAAAGGAATTATAAGCAGTTTGCTTCTTTCCTGCTTATTGTTGATTGTCTATCCTGATTTGAATATATATTTCATGTGTTTGTATTCGATATTGTTTCTGACAATCACTCAATAAAGCAATTGTGTTCAACACAAATATTCGAACGTTCATACTTATAATCTGCAATATAATACCACTACACGGTGTATTTCGTCCGACATTTTCGTTCTGTGTTTATTTGCATCATTACACCATTACGTACACGTACGTATGTAATTATATCCTTGTCATTGTCGTTATTTGGTATTACTACATGTTTGCTATACATGTCAATTGAACATATATATTTTATTATTGAATATTATTGTTACGTTTTACATACCTGGTCAGTTATAAAAACAATAACTATGTGTTACACGTGAAATTACTATTATAACATTATTGTTTATACAGTTATGGTAGGGTTGGCAGCGACCAGTTTAATTGATAAGAAATGGTTTCGTAATAATAATTATTAACTATACAAACTGGTAACAACCTTAATTGGCTCCGCTGTCTGCCCGGAATCGTACGTTATATAATTTACTGTTACATTTTTAGTTTATTTCATATGTGCTTTCTACGTTTCCGAAAATAAACATTCATTCATTCATTCCTCGGGCCTAGTAATTGGCGATGCCTGTTTAGACTTAGGGTATCAAAAACGCGATCAGTAAAACATCCACGTTAATGAAGCTATGCGTATTCAACACCATCTCGTCTAATTTAAGACTTGACTATGATATCAATTTTACTCAATCCTTTATGTGCCTTGCACTTTACTCCATGACAGACCTGTTCAAACGAAAGCCTCTCTGTGAAGCATCCGGTCACATTAAGTAATGTAATGCGAGAACATAATTCGTACACAATTATTCATAATTGCCTACAACTGAATGAACTGGAGAATGTCATATCCGAGCGACTGTGAAAGACCGTGTTCAAAGTTTGAAGTCTAGGATTCGAACCCAGGTTTTGTTGGATGCAATATCGATTCACTAGTCACTGCGCTACCCAAAATATGTGTAAAACAAGATCACTGCAGTTACATGTGTACGTTGTCTTCTGCAGGTACAGGGGATTAGACCGTGCTACGCCAGGTTAGTGTACCAATTGTTGACACGGCGACATGTAAAACGGATTATCCCGACAAGATCACGGACGTCATGCTTTGTGCTGGACCGCGAGAAGGTGGTAGAGATACCTGCCAGGTAAACTGTGTATCTTATCTTAATAGTATATCTTTGAGAACGCTTTTTGTGATTTAGTACGGTAGTAAAGTAATCAGACCAAACAAAAATATGTATAAGTATAAAATAATATGTATGATGCATGTGTATACAGTAACAACCATTTTCATGTTGTGGTACACTAGTAGTGCACTAATTTTAATTAACTAGTTACACTATTATGGGTTTTTTGTTCACGGATTATTAGGGCCTTTTTTTCTCACGAATTGTAGTAGTACACGAATAAGGAAAATAAGCACTGTTGCTTAATTCCATTTGTTACATCGTGTAATGTACTAATTATGCAATTATTACGTTACTGCTCTTGAGCAAATACATGTATATATATATATATATATATATATATATATATATATATATATATATATATATATATATATATATATATATATATATATATATATATATATATATATATATATAATACAGTTATTATTACATTACATATTAAAATGAAATACACATATTACAGGGTGATTCTGGAGGGCCACTGGTGTGTAGAACTGGCAGTGGACCGTGGCTATTGTATGGCGTCACCAGCTGGGGAGGTGATAGCGGTTGTGGCAGAAGGTATGTGTTATTGCCAGATTAACCCGTTGCTTGAGCGCAGATTCAAACACAACGAAGCGCATCCAAAAGAGTTAGTAATCGTAGCCATTTGCAACACCAATCAGGGTAATTTTGCCAGTTATTTACGAGGATAACGACGCTGACGACACAGGCGGTAACTTGTATGTATATAGCGTCGTTTCTAAAGACAGCGTGACGTCACAGGTGCCTGCCCTGTCGAGTTTCACACTTTTCGCAGCTATACTTACAAATTATATATTATTATTTTGTATGATATTTTCTCAGCTGATAACTCCACTTTAAATTAAATTAGCCATTGTCTGTATATCGTGGAAACAATCAACCCATAAGCGGTAATCTAGACCAGGGCAGGTACGACTATTGAAATATGACATTCCCATTGGATGTATTATAAGAGATGTCAGTTGGTAAAGTTAACCTAACGTCTGCAATGACGTGTGAGCGAGGAACACAATGAGCAAGCGTGTTCCTACACCTGTTAACCAAACCTAGGAACATCGCGTGTCACGGCTTCGTTTGTCACGCCAGTGTGTCGTGAACAAGATGAATCCTTTCACGATATTTGACATGAGACCATCCTCTCAATGATGTGAATATTTTATGTTTAACTGTAGACTGCATGGCACGAAAATGTTGAGTTTTATTTCCCGTTAATAGTTTTGGTGCAGATCGTAAAGAAACACTGTGTACGTATGTAAGAGTTACAGTTTTCCATAATCAAGTTTAACTATGTTAACATCATATATGTTGATGTATATTATCCAATATTAAACATCGAATTAATGTTGACTGCAAGCAGCTCGTAATGTGTCAGCCTCAGAATAATGTCTGACATGAAAAGTAGAAGGCTAGTTTGGTGTATTGGACGTTGTGTTGTAATGTACTACCTAATAGTCATTGTATTTCAGTGAAGAACCAGGCGTATATACACGGCTGTCAAAATTACGTTTGTGGATTGATCAGAAAATGAATAGTACAGGTATGGACGAAATCATCGCAAGATTTATTGCAATAATATTAAAGTGTAACAGGCACATGAACTGCCAGACAGCGAGGCACAGCGAAACCAATTTATGCTTGCAAATGGTTATGATTACTAACTCTTTTAGATAAAAGAGTTAGTAATCATATCCATTTGCAATGTCAATCAGGGAAACGTTGTCAAGTAGGCAAAATATGTTTGCAAACGTTTACCGATTCATCTATCATCGTGTGTAACCAAGACTGCTCATTCATACGTATTCAACACTGTTCATTCATTAACGTTACTTTATGTTGAGCATACGTTATACTTATTTCTTATGCTTATTTATTTTACAACTGTTCAATACGTAAGCAACCTCCCCATTTGATCAAACCGTTATTACTATGCATGTATATTTGCTAAAGCGCATTCGTCTATTTTAGTTATTTATATATCTGTCGAAAAGCCAAGCAGACTAACCAATTTCGTATTGTTTACGTTTACGCAGTTGATCCCTGGTACGTTGAAGCGGCCGTTCTAACGGGACAAACAGGAGAATTCGGTTCCGTGGGAGACACTTATGACGCATACTCAAAGTGCCAATGGATGACTCAAGTCGAAGAAGGCTTGGTAAGATGACAAAACAGTTGTATGATAACTAGTGATTATCTAAACAGGTAGAAATGTACGTTATGTAAGATTCGTCCCTGTGTTCTATAATTGTTCTCACGCTAACTGCCTTTAGCGCCAGCTTGTAACGTTATCCTTACACCGTGCAAAATTGGAATACCACATGAGTCAAATCGGTGATGCATCTGGTGACCAGAAAAATAGTTGTTCAAGGTTGTCGCCAAGTTCCTACACACCGATAATGACACTCCACTCCACTATCTATAGTTCATTAAGTTGTCGACACATAAAAAGCAGCGCCGAAACGACCAATATTCACCTACAGGTACTTAGATATACCACTTCGCCGATGCAATTTCTGCGAGTTTGTTTTCAAAACGCTGTCAGTGCGACCGAAGTATCCCGCCGAAACTACCAACTTTTACCGGCTACCTGAAGTGGCTGTGTGACCAAATCTTCGTAAAAACACAAACAAAAAACAAATTTGTTTTTCGTTTTTCTTACTTCACTTTTGAAAACGAAAAAGGAATCCGTTTTTCGTTCGCAAATTTGAAAACGAAAAAAGATAAAACGGTATATACACGGACCAATGCGTCACAGCGGGTGACAGAGCGTTTAGCGTGGCAGCTCCTAATATATCGAGTGCGCTACCG
Organism: Oasisia sp. SBJ-2009; assembly: GCA_964017155.1. NCBI lineage: Eukaryota > Metazoa > Annelida > Polychaeta > Sabellida > Siboglinidae > Oasisia > Oasisia sp. SBJ-2009. The sequence goes on along the minus strand of OZ024860.1, from coordinate 50,257,804 downwards.
CAGCATCTGACATTAACGTATATGACCACTGCTGCATTTAAAGTAAAACTAAAGACATATGCTCGAAGGTTTACTATAAACACAAAGAAATTACTAATTTCATGTTTGATTCATGTAATTTTGAGTACACATGTTCGGCATGGCGTTGAGGATTTTCGACAAAATGAAGTTCAAAATGCACCGTAGCCAGAACAAGTTCGTTTTTTGTTAAATACCTAAGCGAGGTTCCATGTCGGAGCTAACGAATTTAAGACTGTTGGTTTACTCACAATAGATTATAGAGTAGGACAATAAAAACAGGGACACTTTTTCAATATTATAAATGTGCAGGCACCAGAACATTTAAGAACAAATGTTGAAATCGTACATCATAGATAACCCCACAAGTTATACCAAGAGTGAAGGGTTCTGGGCAAACTTCCTTCTTTTATACAAGCATATGCCACTGAAACAACCTCCCTATCGATTTAAGTAGTAATATATATATATATATATATATATATATATATATATATATATATATATATATATATATATATATATATATATATATGGCTGGCTGGCTGGCTGGCTGGCTGGCTGGCTGGCTGGCTGGCTGGCTGGCTGGCTGGCTGGCTGGCTGGCTGGCTGGAGGGCTGGAGGGCTGGAGGGCTGGAGGGCTGGAGGGCTGGAGGTCTGACAGCTGACTTGGTGTTTCTACTATTGTGTACGTTCTCTGGGTGTATGTCCTTCGGACCTTCAGTCCAGTTGGGTCCGTCCCACGTCTACACACATTCTCCGTGGTGCTTACCATCTTTCTATTTTCCTTTTATCTTCGGCATCAAGGACCCAGGTAAATGTAATATCAAACAGACCAACAAGCCCCCGCTAGATTCAAGCTTTTGTGTAGTTGTCCTGACTTATACAGCTGTCGTGGTTACATTGAGAGACACAATTTGGTGTTGCCGAGCACGCGTTTTGAATGTGTGCTCACTGGCAAGGACTGGCTCTACCATTTCACCTCCCGTAAACTAAAACAATCGTTTCTTGTATCACAGTTGGTGACCATAAGTGTCATTACTTTAGCACATATGCATACACCCACACCCGCGTGCACACACACACACACACACACACACACACACACACACACACACACCCACACACCCACACACCCAAACACACACACACACACACACACACACACACACACACACACACACACACACACACACACACACACACACACATACACCTAATTGAACTTATGATCTATTTGTTACCTAGTCACGAAATCGGTCATCTTTCGCCCCAAACGATTTTCTTGTATTACAAAGATCTCAGAGCTAGATTGGCTCTAACACTAGTTTATCTATTTAATCCAACATTTTAACAATTAAGTCAGACGACCCACCATGCGCACTGGCGTGATGTATCCCTAGGACAGTTTGCCAGTTACAAATGCAGATACAAGGTACACGCCTACAGATAACGAGGTGGGGACCAGTTGTGTAACTTATAGTAGGTACATCTTGTTAAGTAACGCTCAAAACGGACAGGAAACGAAAACCACTCGCATGCTCCATAACTAAAATATTATTACCTTTGTATTTTATTTAATACACCGCCAGTTGGTAACTTAGATCCGATGCCAATGGTTCACGAAAGAGCGAATGAACCTAACGCAGAGCCGAGACGGGACGACCTTAATTAGCGCTTGGGTAGAGACTGGAGACGCAACCGTATTGTCCCAACGATACAGTCGGGCTAATAATACGATATTGTTGTTTTCAGTATTAACCCATCAGTGAAAATGTTCAGACATACAATGTAAATTAAATTCAAAATGTCGTTTTTTTTTCTCCAGAAAGTGCGACTACACTTCATACGATTTGATGTTGAAGAATCTAAAGATTGTTTCTACGACTCCGTTGACATATACGATGGCGACAACAGCAATGATGCTGAAGTGGTGCTACTTTGCCCAACGACATCATATCCAGTGGAAACACTGTCTTTGTGGTCTTTAAATCCGATGACACGAGGAACGATGCTGGTTTCAGAATTCAGTACACCGCTACCAACGGTAAGACAAATGTGTTTATGTTTTAATTTGTGTGTAAGTTGCCTGCCATTCGCGTAGCGTTATGTTAAATCTAGTTTGCTATGTAGATTATGATAGGTTTAGAAACGTCGAAGACGAAACCAATTGTAAAATGCAGACGTCAATTGTGATCACTATTTAACTACAACAGGTTGTAGTAGTTAGGGACACCATTCTGTGTGAGAGCATCAGCAAGGTACGTAGTCAATTCACACGATCTGATGTGGGCAGTTAATGTATTAGTTGTTATGTTATGGGCTTGGTAATGCCTGTGTGTGTTATACCCAGGAGGCACTCACGATGTTCAAGCGTATCTTTATAAATGCATATGTCAACCAACACTAACATACGGTTTAGAATGCATGAGCAGCACCGCCATCCAAATGCGTCCACTTGAATCTGTACAGGGTAGATTAATTAAACAAAGTCTTGGATTAAATAAACTATTACACAACACAGCCTTACTTAAAGCAATTGAAAAGAGCAAATATATTTTATATAGAAATGTGTTATCCTTGTATAGTAGAATATTTAAAGTTGAAAGTCCAGCGCGTTGACGGGTGCAGCACTTATTGTCTGGTTTTATATTTTATGGTGAAACGGTACCTGGAACTCTGCTGGATAGGGTAGTATCTATGGGCGCGTCACCAACTAAATGAGCCTTTAATTATCAACATATGCCAGAAACAAGTGTGACAAACAGTGATACTCTTGTTGAATCGATTAGACACCTTTTATTTACTGATAATTGTACCAAGCCATATTTACATGAACATCTTTTAGTTCATCTCTTAACCACTGCACTCTAATATATTACGCCTCTCTTTATTTTAATGTATTACTTTTATGCATTAGATCATGCCACTGTATGTACTGTTGCTATTTATTTTATTATATAAGGTTTTTATTCATCACCGTGTGTCTTTTATATAATGATATGAGTGAACGAATGCATATGTATGCAATGTTTCTTCTCCGGCAACGGAGGCTGAATAAATTAATAAAAATATGAAAATGTTGCAAAATCCATCACCACAACAGCTTCAACAACGAACACGTATTCAACTGATACAAGTCCTTGGAATGCGAATACCACCGGTGCCCCTAATACAACAACAGGTAACAATGTTAAATTGAAATGCCAGAGAGCAAAGCACTACAATTATACTATAGTTCACCCATTAATGGTAATAAAATGTAATGTTAATGTTGTCAAGCAGGCAAAATATGTTTACAAACGTTTACCCATACATCTATCGTCGTGTGTAATCAAGATTGCTCATTCATACGTATTCAAAACTGTTCATTCATTAACGTTACATCATGTTGAGTGTAGGCCTACTTTATATTTATTTCTTATGCTTATTTATGTTATAACTGTTTATAAATAAGTCGAAGAGCAAAGCAGACTCTAACCAGTTTCGTATTGCTGATGTTTTCCCAGTTGATGCATGCAACGATGAAGAGGTCGTTCTAACGGGACAAACAGGTGAATTCGGTACCATGGGAGACACTTATGACGCAAACGCAGACTGCCAATGGATGATTCAAGTCGAAGAAGGCTTGGTACGATGACACAACTGGCTGGCTTATTGCCTTTAGCGCCACCTTGTCACATTAGTCAAATCGCTGATGCATCTGGTGACCAGAAAAAGCTGTCCAAGATCGTCGCCGTGCTCCTACGCACCGACAATGACACTCCACTTCCGCCATGTGACGCATACAACACAATTATAGAGCAGTTTTCAGATTGTTTCTTCAAACAAATCTCGTAAATTCGGTCGGAACTTATTCAAAATGTTAACAACATAGATATCTTCACTGACGGTGAACCGCAAACATGTCTACTGCATTTGAGCCAGCCACTGAAACTTAAATTGGAGTACTTTTGAAGTATCGCCGGTTAAATCCTTTGAACTTGACCCTATACCGACATGGGTGCTTAGAGACTGTGCACGTGACGTCATACCTGTTCTTACGACCATTGTTAACAGGACTTTAAGAACAGACATCATGCATTCTCACTTGACGATAGCACATGTAAGGCCAGTAATCAAAGGGTGACAGAGCGTTTAGCGTGGCAACTCCAAATCTATGGTATGACATTAACATATATGACCACTGCTGCTAAAACTAGACTATTTTCAAGAATTGTTTGTACAGCGCTATGAACAACGAATTTGGAACAGCGCTATATAAATGTCACGTTAGCTCTCGTATAAACATTTGAGGATGTATATTTTTATAATTTGGCATAGAACTTTAAACAGTTTAAAAGTGTAATACAAACAAAACAATTACTAATTGCATATTTGTATCAATGTAATTTTGAGGATTGTCGAAAAATGAAGTGCAGAATGCAGCGTAATCAGAACAAGATAGTTAGTTTTTTTTAAATGTTCCAGCGAGGTTCCATGTTGGAGCTAATGAATTTGATACCATTGGTTTACTCCCTGTAGCTTATAGAGTAGAACAGTCAAAACTGGGCCACATGTTCAATATTATAAAAACACCTTTTGAATGAAACTCAAAAGGCATTTATGTGGGCAACAAAACCAGAGCTTATATTCGGGTGTATACGGTAAACAAATTAGGACGCTGACAAGCTCAGTGTCCAGCCTCTCTTTCGATAGTTCTCGAGTTTGAAAGGGTAAATATTGATTTGCTCTCGATTGTTGTTAAACAATTATGTTACGAGGTTCCGTTTATTGCGACATTTATCATTCTGTTGTTCAGTACTATGTCGTCGCAAATTTGTTGACCGTTTATGTTGTCACTGCCCGTGCGAATCGCACTAATGGCGATGATTAATATCGCTGTTGTGCGTTAATCCTTTGTTCGCCTCGGGCGTCTTCGACCATCGCATCGGTCCATGAACCTCGCTCTGGATGAGCGATATCAAGCTATCTTTCTTTTGAGAGGGGAGTTAACGGGGCTTTGGCTATACTCCCTAACCCGGGATATTATAAGTGCCAGTCGGGATGTCGTTTTTATTGACTTTGGCACCACTTATTGACTACCCCTCCCTGTATTCTATATTGTTGACGTGGGCGATAAAGTGATACTTTCCCCGTCATATCTCACTGGTGGCAGTGGTTATTTCCCATATGTCTTACCGCGATTCTGACATTTCTCTCTATCGCCTCGATGATGAGTTTAATACCCGTGTCTTCCTATATCTTAAATACATACATGTTCGTCGTCACCACATCTCATGACATAAGTACAATTTTGGTCCTATCACGGGTGACGGGTGTTGTCGAACTGGCCGCAGTATTTTTTAGACGGGGTCCATTTAAACGACGGAGGAAATCAGAAATCTTTCCACAGTGTTCGCGGGATCGTTCTTGCTACGGAAAATAACTAGTAGCTCCTTTACTGTTCTTCGACACGTGGGCGCTGCTTTAATTAAATTGAATTTGAATTAAATTTATTTCAACAACAACTACCTATACTACAATTACTACATTATACATACAATACCAATTTAAAAAAAAGGGTAAATGATGTTCCATTGTTTTCATGTTTACTTATAATTAGTTCAAATATATTACATAACGCATTTGCACAGTGCAATAGACAGTGCCAAAATTTTTTTCCATGTATAATCATACCACATGTAATCATTGCTTTGCTACTTGCTTTGTATCCTCCCGGTGTATCCTGTGGGGACTGTTACTTACTGGCGTTGCATTTTCCAGACCGTTACCTGCTTCGCTGGTTTACATTGTGCCTTGTTCGTGCACCTGTCTTTGTATATTATCTGCTTGCAAGGCTGTGATTTTTCCATGACTTGCAAATGTAACTTTCCTGCCATTATGGCGGTGATTTTTTCACATCCATGTGTCTTTGTCAGTTAAGGACTTGTAATTGTCACTTTGCCATTTCAGCTGTGCCTTTTTCAGGCCGTGTCATTGTACATTTTCTGCCATTATGGCTGTGCCTGTTTCAGGTCATGTCATTGTAAGTTGTTCCCATTATGGATGTGCCTTTTTCAGGCCGTGTAATTGGATATTTTATGCCATTCTGGCTGTGCCTTTTTAAGGCAGTGTAATTGGATATTTTATGCCATTATGGCTGTGCCTTTTTAAGGCCGTGTAATTGGATATTTTATGCCATTCTGGCTGTGCCTTTTTAAGGCCGTGTAATTGGATATTTTATGCCATTCTGGCTGTGCCTTTTTAAGGCCGTGTAATTGGATATTTTATGCCATTCTGGCTGTGCCTTTTTAAGGCCGTGTAATTGGATATTTTATGCCATTCTTGGCTGTGCCTTTTTAAGGCCGTGTAATTGGATATTGTATGCCATTCTGGCTGTGCCTTTTTAAGGCCGTGTAATTGGATATTTTATGCCATTCTGGCTGTGCCTTTTTAAGGCCGTCCAATTGGATATTTTATGCCATTCTGGCTGTGCCTTTTTTAAGGCCGTGTAATTGGATATTTTATGCCATTCTGGCTGTGCCTTTTTAAGGCCGTGTAATTGGATATTTTATGCCATTCTGGCTGTGCCTTTTTAAGGCAGTGTAATTGGATATTTTATGCCATTCTGGCTGTGCCTTTTTAAGGCCGTGTAATTGGATAGTTTATGCCATTCTGGCTGTGCCTTTTTAAGGCCGTGTAATTGGATATTTTATGCCATTCTGGCTGTGCCTTTTTAAGGCCGTGTAATTGGATATTTTATGCCATTATGGCGGTGCCAAATTTAAGGCGGTGTAATTGCATATTTTATGCCATTATGGCGGTGCCAAATTTAAGGCGGTGTAATTGCATATTTTATGCCATTGTGGCTGTGCCTTTTTTTAAGGCCGTGTAATTGGAAATGTTATGCCACTATGGCTGTGCCTTTTTAAGGCCGTGTAATTGGATATTTTATGGCATTATGGCTGTGCCTTTTTTAAGGCCGTGTAATTGTCACTTCTCTGCCATTTTGGCTGTGCCTTTTATAAGGCCGTGTAATTGGATATTTTATGCCCTTCTGTGTGTGCCTGTTTACAGGCTGTGTAATTGTTTCGCCATTCGGGCTGTGCCTTGTTATGGCCGTGTAATGCATTTGCCGTTTGGGCTGTGCCTCTTCCAGGCCACGTCAGCGTACTTGATTGCCATTACGGCTTCATTGTGGTGTTATTAACGTAATTTCTTCGATTCCACCTGCTTACTACCGCACTTTCAGTTTCAGTTTTATCTCGTCTCGTTCTTTGCAACGCTGTTAGTATTACACGTTATCGTTCATGTCTTCATGACCGAGTACTTTTCCAACATTTCAGATCGTTGTTTGCTGGAGTGCCTGCATGTTCCTTTTGCCTTGTGTGCCATAACGTTATATTTACAGGTGTGTTAACTTCAATTGCACCAGTCCACGACGGTATGGGTGTTTAAGACTCCCGCTACGATCTCTTTGATTCCGTACAGCCATTCAGCGGATCTACTAGTACATTTTACGCCCCCCCCCCTTTTTTTTACACGTATCGCCACCTGGCGATTATGCAATAACGTTGTTTCGTTGCCATCGGTGACCACTTATCGTTTGCTACTACACAAACTTGTCCAAAGGGGCTAACGTCAATATTTTTAGACGCTATATAGCCCGATCAGGCTCCTATGCCACAATATACGATGTTATGCTTGTGTCTGATCAGTCATCATGAACACCGCATGTTACCCTGTCACCATTGTGTTTTACGGACACAGGTTTTTTTCCGGAGATTACAGTTTATGAACCGGGAGGACACCCGCAATTTCGCACTGTGTCCCGGTGGTCATGTTATCTCCCTTACATGGCAGGGAGGAATGACAACTGCCCACTTGGAACAGAAGACGCTTTTGTTTGGCTGCATGCGCCCTCACGTTGGCTTCCGTGATATTGGGACGGATGAGTTGTCGCCGGGTTTCACGTTTTGTAGAGGGCTGCGGCGCGTCTATTGATATCCTTTTATCATGTCACACAGGTGGTAATGTTGGAATTTTCCGCAGGTTGTCGACTGGCAGGTATCACCGACCCGTTGACTTTAATTACAGTGTTGTATCTTACAATACTTCGTTGAAAAAAGAGAATTTATGTAGCCGGTCCTCGGTACACACGCCCCAATCAATTCCTCCGTCACCAGGGTCTCCTGGAAAACTGGCAACAATATCTTTTGGCAGAGGGCGTGCAGTTGAATGAACTTGGTTTGACCATGTATTACAGATCTCTGCGTCGAGATGTTATTATATACTCCTCACACAACAATGTTGGCAAATTCACTCCATTTTCTAGGCAGCAGCTGTATTTGCCGTGTCAAGTCGTTAAGTAGATTTGGCGTTGTGTTTTGATACTTACTCCTTTTTAATAGGTGATATCCTGAGGCCTTGGTTTGATTAGGGTGCCTACCAACTGCACATATTATTTATTACTTTCAGGATTTCGTACTAGCCTACCTGGCTGCCGGCCGGTCTGATCGATATATGACATGGAGTTAATGTTTATTTGTTACAAAATTATAATGGAGGTAATACTTCACCATCACAATTTGTTACGGACCATGTACCCATGTAGCTCTACACTTGGTTAGCAAGTCTACATACTTCAATAATGTGTGTTCTATTCTTTGCTTTCTTTACTAGCACTACACCTGCACATGTTTACTGGGTCTGCAGATGGTCAAACCATGATGAGGATTTATTTCCAGACCCACATTATTCAGTTTTAAACCGGACATGTTACGGACAAAATGTCGATTGTTGCACAGGTTGATGTGGACTTGATCCACACCCATACATGCTACCTGCATGATTACATTAATGCCTCTCCATTTGAATGGCACATGCTGTTGACCACGCATGTATTGTTGGGCGTGCTTTGTGGTCAGCCCACTGTGACGATGATGTTATGTTCCACACCCATATATGCGCTCATGCCGGTATGCTTGAACACCCTGTTGGTGACCACATATATCTTGTTTGGGTTGACTGTGGTCGCCGCAAGAAGATGATGTTTGTGCCGCTCCCATATATGTGTTTGTGCCTGTATGCATGACCACCCTGTTGGAGACCACACATACATTGTTTGGGTTGACTGTGGTCGACCCAGGGAGATGTCGTTTGTTCCACTCCCATATATGCGTTCGTGCCGGTATGCATTCAGCAGGCTGTTATAGACCACACATTTACTGTCGGGCGTGCTTTGTGGTCGGCCCAGGGTGACGATGTTTATTCTTTCGAGCCTGATTTCATCAACAGGTTTTCCTTTTGGACATCCACTGCTGTTGGACCAGGGCGGTGAGGATGAGTCTCCACATCCACGTTCTCACCTTCTATTATGTAACAGGCTTGATGATGTCCCACACAAATAGGGTTCCTTGTGGACATGTCATCTTGTTATATGGAACCAGGTGTTGCTGTATAACACATTTTGTCATATGATAGTTGGTCGCGTTACATTGCTGTATTGACCTCCTTACGTTAATGTGTTTTCTAACTTTTATAGGTGCGCTATTGCTGCACACTTCAATTACCTGAGGTTAATACAGTGTATGGTATTCACTTTGCCACTTTCTTGTCTCAGGTTATTATGGCATGGCCACAAACATATGTGTGCTACCTGTCACAGGCTGACATCACGGCATGGTGCCCGTATATTCATATTTCTTTTGTGTGAACGAAATACTGCGCTGCTGTGTTTTCGTATTTCTGCAATACCTAAGGTTAAACCTGTGAGGTAATGTGGCCCTCCATCTACACGTCGATGCTTCACGAGGTCAACTCGGATACCTGCGAGACTGACAGATGACTCGTCTCACAGCTCGGACTCGTTGGACAGCTCGGACTCGTTGGATAGCTGGGACTCGTTGGACAGCTCGGACTCGTTGGACAGCTCGGGCTCGTTGGACACCTAGGACTCGTTGGACAGCTCGGACTCGTTGGATAGCTGGGACTCGTTGGACAGCTCGGACTCGTTGGATAGCTCGGACTCGTTGGACAGCTCGGACTCGTTGGACAGCTCGGACTCGTTGGATACCTCGGACTCGTTGGATAGCTCGGACCATGACACTGCGGACGGCAGATCCGAAAACTTGTGTTTTCCACTTAGGTGGGGCATTTGGAACACCAATGCTTATATACATCCACTTGTTACATACCAAAATCATCTAACATGTGACTGAATGTTTTCTGCTTAGGTGGGACATTCCCTGTCACATACAGAAGTGTATTACTCATTCTAGACGTCATCATTTCACTGGTGCTATTCATCGCTGAAGGTGTCCTTCGCTAGGTTATCCAGATGCTTTCTACTTAGGTGGGGCATTGCATGTAACCAAAACCCATCTAACATGTGCACTGAATGTTTTCTGCTTAGGTGGGACATTCCCTGTCACATACAGAAGTGTATTACTCATTCTAGACGTCATCATTTCTCTGGTGCTATTCATCGCTGAAGGTGTCCTTCGCTAGGTTATCAGGATGTTTTCTACTTAGGTGGGGCATTCCATGTAACACACCTTGCTCTTTACATGTACTTAGTTGGTAGTGGCAACCTACAACGTGTCGCTGTTGCGTTACTGACATATGTCGGTATATAATCTTATAACAATTAACATGGTCTAGATTTCATTTGTTGCAAATTATCAGGTTGTGCGCTTTTTAATCATCCCGTGTTATGCTTAAGGTTCACATTCGCTGTTTGCATTAACTGGGCCTCTTGCCTTCTAGGTGGCATTTCATATTCGCACTGGGGTTGCAACTATATCGCTTTAGTGTGTGTGGGTTTTGTGTAGCCCACGACCGTTTTCTGCTTAGGCGGGGCATTTCATGTAGCTTTGATAGCCTGTACGGGTGCCCATGTATACTTTTTAGCCTAATGTTATTTGTTTTTTGACACGCATGCCACTTACGGGTTTATTCGGCCGTATGCAAACGCCGTTAGCAACTTTTTCTACACCTGTAGTTATGAGGCTTAGTTGGTGAACTTGTGACTAAAGTTACGTAACTTTCCTTTGTGACACATATCCTTTGGGGTGGGGGGAGCCATTCTATTACAGAAGTGGCCTGGTGTGGTCGGTTCCCCCACCTTTGCTGTCAATCTATGTGTTTGTTATAACGGTGATGACATTGTGTACTAGTGTATTGGAATTATTTTGTGCTAGTTATACATAAAGAGTTGGCTTACTTTTAAGCTCGCATACAAACATATATCTGACTTGTGTTTTCAGCAAACTAGCCACGTCTCTGTGTCACAAATTTAGATGGTAGCGTTGTCCCGCATAAATATATTTAAGAACAAATGTTGAAATGGTACACCATAGATACCCCACAAGAGCCAGCAACTTGGCATATGTTATTCCAAGAGTGAATGGTTCTTCTTTTATACAAGCATATGCCACTGGAACAACCTGCCTACCGATTTAAAACAATGTAAACCTAAAACCACTTTAAAATAGTAACGATGCTTTTATTTAATATATTGTTGGGTCATGAATTACAATTTTAATGTAGCATGTTAATAAATTTGTACTCTATTTAAAAATATTTATATATCTGTATTTTATTTGTCTGTATTTATTTATTTATCTATGTATTTATTAAAGTATTTATTTAGGTATTTATTTTCTTAGATTAGTAATATATATATATATATATATATATATACATATATATATATATATATATATACATATATATATATATATATACATATATATATATATATATATATCTATATATATCTATATACATATATGACTACTACATGAGTTAAATATGATATTGTTATTTTAATCTTTCAGGCAGACAATGTAGATTAAATTCAAAATGTCGTTTTTGTTTACTCCAGAAAGTGCGACTACACTTCATACGATTTGATGTTGAAGAATCTAAAAATGATTGTGAGCTCTACGACAAAGTTGAAATATACGATAGGGTGTACGACATGGACGACTACTTTGATGATGACTTGATAACTACCCTCTGTGGTGATAGTTTGCCCGACGACATCATATCCAGTGGAAACATTGTCTTGGTGGAATTTACATCTGATGACACGAGGAATTATGCTGGCTTCAGAATCCAATATACCGCTATCAACGGTAAGATAACTGGTTTTATGTTTTAATTTGTGTGTAAGTTGCCTGCCATGCGCGTAGCTTTATGTTTGTGAAAACAAAATAATTAATTGTTTAGTTTTCACACGTTTCGACTATGTTAAATCTAGTTCGTTATGTATATTATGATACGTGTAGAAACGTCGAAGATGAAAACAGTTGTAAAATGCATATGTCAATTGTGATCACTATTTAACTCCAACAGGCTGAAGTACTGAGGGCCAATATTCTATGTGACACCATCAGTAAGGTACGTAGTCAATTCACACGATCTGGTGTGGGCCGTTAAGTTATTAGTTGCTATGGCAATGTTACAGACTCCATCATCACAACGGCTTCAACATAGCCTGTCTTCTCGGCGTAGTTCCGCAGCCGACCGACAGTCGGTTAAGCGAGACTAGCTTCAACAACGAACACGTATTCAACTAATACAACGCCTTGACATGCGACGCCTACTACGACACCAGGTAACAATTTTTCACCGACTTACGCCCACCCAGAAATAACAACCCACAGTCGGTAGATAACTTCAATTAAAATGCATGACATTTAACCCCACTCTACTGTCTACTAATCTCTTATTCCTGTGCACTGTCTGAGGCGCATTCCTATTATAAATTGTTCGGACGCCATAATTATTAACGTCACGAGGTCCTTATACACGTTTTCGCCAATTTGTATTCTAATAGAGTATATTCAGTGGATATTTATATAAGCATTACGCGCCATGTTTCCAAGTAAAATATTCGCCCAAAAGTGCTACTCACGTAATATATGTCATAATAAACTGAGAAACAATGCAATATATGTATTAAAACAAACTAACTAAATAAGCTAAGTACAACAGGAAATAAACCATATTAATAATACTAATAATCATTTAAGGAATTAAGGTAGTTCAGTAGCTATATAATAAATACTTTATAATAATAAGTAAATAAATATACAAAGTAGAGTCCACTATTGTCAGCAACAGTGTACATGATATTAAAGTATTGTCTCAGAGGTCGCTCTATAATGTGTGTGTAGGTTGTCTAAGTGACAGTTTGGTATTATCATAATATTATATTATGTTATGATGATAACACACCACTCACCAGGTAATGATGTTCTACCAACGTAATGACACCCAATGAACATTAACATTCAGTCATCAACTTCACCACAACAAACGTTTTCTCCTTTAGTACTGTGTCAAACACCTGTTTACATATACATCTGCAATTTTCTCTATGTCCAAATCGGTCGGTCGACACCACTGGCCAGCTGTCCAGCCGGTCAGCCAACCAGCCAGCACGCACGCACGCACGCACGCACGCACGCACGCACGCACGCACGAACACACGAACGCACGCACGCACACGCACACGCACACGCACACACACACGCAATGACACGATAGGACACATGAAGTCACTGTCCGTGTAGTGAATGGTTTTGCAGGCGACTTAACACCACTGCTTAATAGCCGGTCCTGACTGTGTTTGATGTTGTATACCATTGTTGTTAAAGCCTATTAACATAAAGTCATTTCACTAGAATCTAACAATTTGGCTTCGTTTCAAGTCCTTGTGTTCTGAATGAACCAATTGAATGTAGGCTCAGGGAAGAGGCTCAACGAAGACACATATATTCAATCACTAATGAGGATTGAGTAGATTAATAATGTTCAGACGTGGACGAACAAAGATATATTTTGAAGTCCAGCATGTAGTGTTTTGTGGCAAAATCACGGTGTATACACTTGAAGAATATTGCAGTATGGTCTTGGGAATTGTAGATACTGCTACTACAATGTTTCCATTCTTCAATAACTGGCAGAACTGTGACATCAGCAGAAATTGGTGGCGTGGTTAGTTATGCATAGTCTACACCTGCTGCTCAACTGGAAGTTACGTGCAATGAAATGTACTCATACAACGAAAGCTGCTATTCAAATGAGAATTGCAGACACTGCTCCTGACATGGGTCGACTCATCAGCAAGTTGGAGACTTCCCAATGGCCTTTCACAGAGAAATTATGCACTTCAGTGCATTATTACTTGGACTTAATGCACATTAGTCATTACCTACAATGAAGCTACAAGCTATTCTTTACTGAATAATGCATGGACATTAATTAGTTTATGAACTTTACTTCAGTGCATATTTATAACATGGACTTATGCACATTACCTCATGAAAAAAACTGGATTTATAAATATTACCATCATGGTGTGTGAGTATACTTCAGTGAATGCTGCATGGACTTAAGCATGTGATCTATATATTATAAACATTTATATAATAATCTGCTCTTTTAATGTTAGCCTTGGTGACATTATGAACAGTGTTGCAGCACTGTTTACATTATGCCTAAAATAATAAATTGCCTTGATGTTTTGTATGATATCTCATGTTTTGTCTATTTTTCACACTGTATTCATCACCAAAAGCTGCTAAGTGCTCATGTATTAATTAATTATAACAAAACAATGCAATCATTTTCCAAATATAAATCAGAACTAAAATAGTAGGTCAAAGTGTAGGTTGTACCAAAACTTGATGCTAGGTCACAGTAATGTAATTAATGTTTTTGTGTATCTGATATTTGTAATCCCTCTAAAGTCAAGTGTGCAATTTTATTAATAAATTACACTATTAATAGGTGAAGAGCGAAATGTAGGTCAAGTAAATAAGTCATGCTGTCATAACCACTTACAAAACGTTTACATAGCATATAAGTCATTATATTTGTGAGTTTGCCTCCGAACAACAACTGCTAAGTTCTTAATTCATTTTCAGGTAAATGATATCATTAATTGGAATTAATACCATTATATAAGTTAAATCTAGATCAAACTTAGAATGCAGGTCAACTGCAAAGTTCAAAGCAAAGACAAAGTTATCAAAAACAATTAAGGGACATGAAGGATAATAAGTCACCTGGAGTGGATGGGATTCCTCCCAAATTACTACTGGAAATTGTAGAACAAATTAGCACACCACTTGCAACAGTGTTCAATTTGGCATTAGAGGAAGGAGTAGTTCCGTTAGAATGGAAAGAAGCAAACATCATACCATTATTTAAAAAAGGATCAAGAAACAAGTCAGAGAACTATAGACCAGTGAGTTTAACATCGGTGATTTGTAAACTATTAGAAAGACTAATTAAAGAGCACTTGGTTGATTTTCTTGTTAAAAATAACTTGATTAACCCATCTCAACATGGGTTTCTAAAAGCGAGGTCATGCTTAACAAATATCTTATGTTTTTTGGAAGATGTCACAAAGTGGGTAGATGAGGGATCACCAGTAGATATAATATACTTAGATTTTAAAAAAGCTTTTGACAAAGTGCAACATCAAAGATTACTACTTAAACTGAAGGCACATGGCATAGGCAATGTTATGATTAACTGGATAGAAAAATGGCTTATTGATAGAAGACAAAGAGTAGTAGTTGATGGGGAGGTTTCAAACTGGAAATCGGTTTTGAGTGGAGTACCGCAGGGATCAGTATTGGGACCTATTTTGTTCTTAATATATATCAATGATTTGGATGATGATATAACAAGCAAGGTGTTGAAGTTTGCGGATGATACAAAAGTGTTCAGAAAAATAAAAAGTGATACAGATAGACAGCAATTACAAGATGATCTAAATAAGTTGACCGAATGGTCTGAGAAGTGGCAAATGCTGTTTAATTATGGGAAGTGTAAGTGCCTTCACACAGGACATGGGAATGAAGATGCACAATATACAATGGGTGATGCTGTACTAAATACTACCATAAAGGAAAAAGATTTAGGGTTAACTATTAGTGCTGATATGAAGGTATCGGAACAGTGTGCAATTGCAGCAGCGAAGGGAAACCAAATTCTTGGATTAATTAGGCGAAATATAGTGTACAAGGAAAAAGAACTAATAATACCACTGTACAAAACAATAGTTAGGCCTCATTTAGAATATTGCATACAGGCATGGAGGCCATATCGCAAGAAGGATATTGATATACTAGAAAGAGTACAAAGAAGAGCAACCAAAATGATACAAAAACTCAGGAATATTAGTTATGAAATGCGTCTAAAAGAATGTGGATTAACAACACTAGAAACCAGGAGACTGCGAGGAGATCAGATAGAAGTTTTTAAAATATTGAATGGGTATGAAAATATTGACAGAAATATTTTTTTCTCAGTCAAGGAAGAGAGAAGGACTAGAGGACATGGAGTTACATTAGCAAAGAAGCAATGTAGATTAGATATTAGAAAATTTTCATTTTCACAAAGAACAGTAAATGAATGGAACAGATTATCGGCTGATTGTGTAAGTGCTAGTAGTGTTAATATGTCCAAAATAAAAATGACATGTACCTAAGAAGGGCGGGGTACATTTAGATAGATAGGTTGGGCTCTCGATAAGCCAAAGGGCTTCCTTGTCCACCTGCCATCTTGAGTTGATTCTCTAGGTGGCAATCTTGTTAAATCTTCTTAAAACCTAGCTCTATGTTTGTATCAAGATTCATGGTGCATGTATGAATTACTTATACAAGTTTTTCCGTTATATAGGTAAAATGTGAAATATAGGTCAAGTTGTATACCCGTATTATAGATTACATAGTAATAAAGCCATTACATTGGCAGTCTTCATACTTCAAATATTAACAGTGCACATTTTAAAAGCAAAATTATGTCATCAATAAAAAGAATTAATGCAGTGAGCCAAATACAGAAACAAAATGGGAATGTAGGTCAACTGTGAAGGTCACATCAAGGTCACAAAATAAATCACATGTCAAAGGGTTTATCAAGGTCATATGTGAAATATAGGTCAAATAATTAGGTCAAGTCCTAATAACCATTTAAAGTGTTCATAAAGTTGCTATATTGACAATTTTGATATTTAAATGTTAACAAGGCTCATTTCCTAAACAATTTCACCTAAATTATACCATTAATAGGAATTAATATAGATATAAAATATAGGTCAACTTTGAAGGTCAAATCAAGGTCACACAAAAATTACATTTTTTAAAGGGTTGACCCATTTTTGGTTTCACATGCGTAAGTTAAATGGTTCCAATGTTATTACTGGTTTTCAACCTATTTTTATGCAGTCATTATGCAGCCTGTGCACAAGAAATGGACCAAAATACTATACAATAGAAAAAAATGCAGCAATTTTAAGGTTTAAAAATAGAAATTATCCGTAAATATTGAATATTTTATAAAATTCAAAAAAGTTTTATTAACTACATACTAGTATCTATCACATACTAGTATATATCTAAATCATGATTATAACATATTCAAATTTTTTGTTGATATATCAAGACTGTGCGTGCGTCACCGTAGTTTTCTGGAATACGCTATTGTGAGTGCAGCCGTAGTTTTCTAGAATACGCTATTGTGAGTGCAGCCGTAGTTTTCTAGAATACGCTATTGTGAGTGCAGCCGTAGTTTTCTAGAATACGCTATTGTGAGTGCAGCCGTAGTTTTCTAGAATACGCTATTGTGAGTGCAGCCGTAGTTTTCTAGAATACGCTATTGTGAGTGCAGCCGTAGTTTTCTGGAATACGCTATTGTGAGTGCAGCCGTAGTTTTCTAGAATACGCTATTGTGAGTGCAGCCGTAGTTTTCTAGAATACGCTATTGTGAGTGCAGCCGTAGTTTTCTAGAATACGCTATTGTGAGTGCAGCCGTAGTTTTCTAGAATACGCTATTGTGAGTGCAGCCGTGGTTTTCTAGAATACGCTATTGTGAGTGCAGCCGTAGTTTTCTAGAATACGCTATTGTGAGTGCAGCCGTAGTTTTCTAGAGTAGGGGAAGTAGGGGCATGTCCGCACACTTAAGGTGAAACAAGCTATAGATAATGCAGTGTGTGTGCTAAGAGGGTGATATTTAGTATTCAGAATGAGCAATCATATTACTTTGTTGTTAGTTAGTTGAGAAATCGCATATACCATCCAGATATTTAAATATTTGGTCAAATGTAGAGGCATAGCTTTGTGCGGACATGCCCCAAGGTACGGGGCATAACCGAACACTGTACGGTTATGCTCCAGGAATGGCGAAACAACAGCTGTTGTCACAGAGCTGACTATTAACTGCAATAATAATTAGCATTGGTATGTGTACATTACTGACATGTGCATTACTAAAAAAAAAAATTACAAGAAACACCAGAGAACACAAATCAACGGTTTCAAGTTTTCATATAAAGTAAAGTTTAGAAAATGCAGTGGCCTTGAATCATAGCCCACGTTTATTCCTCCTTGAGAGTCAAAGCAAACAACAGCATGATTTTGTAACGGGGAAAGTCAAAGTTTACAACCCAGCTTGTCTGAAGCCTTCTAGCTAAAACAGCATAGTCTCGTAAAGCGCAAAGTCAAACTAAAAACTCAGTTTGTCGGCTGTGCGAGCATGGCTTTGTATGGTTTACGTAACGTACGGGCAAAGTTCTATATTATAAATTATACATCATTTGTCATCTTGGTTATTTTAGTCTATGAGAAATGATCAATTAAGCTTCATTTCTTTAACGGACCTAATGATACACAACATGGAAAATGTGACGTCAACACGATATAGCCTATTACACATTGATGAAGCAATGAATGATATAAAAAGTTTGATAATATTAAATAATTATATAATAATCATCATATGCTATCTCAAATCAAAGTTTCCTATAATATTTGTAGTAAGCAACTGAAGTATCTAAATATGTATCTAAGTAGAATACATAATATTATAGGCACCGATGCATGAAATACGTCTGCACAGCGGGTGAGGCATGACCGCACAGGCCTGTGCGAACATGCCCCAAACATCCAACACGTGAACAATTCTGAATTGCGCGAAAATGCTACTTATGAAAGTATCCTTTATTTCACACATCGTAAAACATTAAAATGCAATTTGGAATTATGAAAGAAAATGTATACGCACGTCTTACAGTTAAAGAAATACACATAACAGCATATGAGTAAAATTACACCAGTGTTTACGAAAATAACATTTTATGTCATAACTTTTTACTTATTCACTTCTGTCAAAAGGTATATGCAAGTGGTTGATTTGGAGGTTAGACGATGCCGCTTAGCATGATTCCACTAACCAGATGTTACGCGATGCGCAAATAATAGGGTGTGCGGACATGCCTCAGCGTGCGGATATGCCCCTACTTCCCCTACGCTATTGTGAGTACAGCCGTAGTTTTCTAGAGTACGCTATTGTGAGTGGAGCCGTAGTTTTCTAGAGTACACTATTGTGAGTGCAGCCGTAGTTTTCTAGAGTACACTATTGTGAGTGCAGCCGTAGTTTTCTAGAATACGCTATTGTGATTGCAGCCGTAGTTTTCTAGAATACGCTATTGTGATTGCAGCCCATAGAGTTAGATCATTATAATCTTTCGCCTACATACTGGCGCGTTCAACTGGCGTGTTCTATTTATATCTATGGTGCAGCCGTACGTAGTTTTCCGGAATACGCTATTGTGAGTGCAGCCGTAGTTTTTCGGAAAACGAAACTCTACGGGCGGGCCAATGACTGACGCCTGTCCTGGTCGAGTGCCTTCGGTCGTATGCCGATTGAAAAGGAACATTCGCTGAGTGATTGCTCAGTATTCAGCTTATTCGTCGCTTCATTTTCAAGTACCTTAATTCGATAATTGAGAACAATCACAGATTAGCTTGGCGGCTTGACGTACGCTTTATGCCCATGCACGCCAAAGATTTTTCATGACAGACTAATAAAACACCCATAGATTACATAAAACACAAAATATTTCACCAGTTTTTTTTGCATTTTTGATAAATTAATTAATGAAACATTGCTACGTCAACATATCGATAGAAATTTAATCTAGCTTAATATTGGTCAAATTTTAAAATTAAAACGACGTAAATAAATTCCAAACAAATTTCATAATTACACAACTAGCAATGAACATTGCTAGATCATGTGACCATTACTGATTACCGGGTAGACGCTAGCCATTGTATTGCGCAGGCGCCGAGAGTTTCCGGGAATGTGGGGACGGCCGTGATTTTTGGGAAAGCGAAATTATGTGGGAAAGTTATCCACGCGCACCAGGTTGCATCATTAGATCGGGTTAAATTATATTAATATGTATACAGTGCTAGCTCTCTGCCGGATGCAAAGCACAGGTCTGCAACTGATAAAATGATACGCGGTACGTATATCTGTGTCTGTGACTGTATGTATATGTATGTTTAAATGTGTATTATGTGTATAATGTATGGGTAATCTTCCAGTTGACTGGCCTAAATCGTTACATTACGGCCTTTTCAAAACGCTTTTAGCACCTTTTTTCGATCCGATGTGTATACCCCACAGAGTTAGATCATTAATCTTTCCCCTATAGACTAGAGTGACAAGCTGGCCCGCTGCACTGAGGCCGCGGTGGACCACTAGCGATAATTCACATAGCACGGCAGAAAGTGCCCTACTCACTGGCAGGATATATAGAATAGAACTGTTGAGGAACGCAATAAATGTCAAAAGACGATTTTTTTTAACTTGGATGTGTGTCATTGTGCCCCTAGCCCTAGGCCATATAAGACAGCTCATGATTAATTTCTGGTGTAGACCAGCAGGGCCAGCTGTTGAATGTTTTGAGTTGGTTCTCTGTGTTGTGTGCAGCCGTAGTTTTCTAGAGTACACTATTGTGAGTGCAGCCGTAGTTTTCTAGAATACGCTATTGTGATTGCAGCCGTAGTTTTCTAGAATACGCTATTGTGATTGCAGCCCATAGAGTTAGATCATTATAATCTTTCGCCTACATACTGGCGCGTTCAACTGGCGTGTTCTATTTATATCTATGGTGCAGCCGTACGTAGTTTTCCGGAATACGCTATTGTGAGTGCAGCCGTAGTTTTTCGGAAAACGAAACTCTACGGGCGGGCCAATGACTGACGCCTGTCCTGGTCGAGTGCCTTCGGTCGTATGCCGATTGAAAAGGAACATTCGCTGAGTGATTGCTCAGTATTCAGCTTATTCGTCGCTTCATTTTCAAGTACCTTAATTCGATAATTGAGAACAATCACAGATTAGCTTGGCGGCTTGACGTACGCTTTATGCCCATGCACGCCAAAGATTTTTCATGACAGACTAATAAAACACCCATAGATTACATAAAACACAAAATATTTCACCAGTTTTTTTTGCATTTTTGATAAATTAATTAATGAAACATTGCTACGTCAACATATCGATAGAAATTTAATCTAGCTTAATATTGGTCAAATTTTAAAATTAAAACGACGTAAATAAATTCCAAACAAATTTCATAATTACACAACTAGCAATGAACATTGCTAGATCATGTGACCATTACTGATTACCGGGTAGACGCTAGCCATTGTATTGCGCAGGCGCCGAGAGTTTCCGGGAATGTGGGGACGGCCGTGATTTTTGGGAAAGCGAAATTATGTGGGAAAGTTATCCACGCGCACCAGGTTGCATCATTAGATCGGGTTAAATTATATTAATATGTATACAGTGCTAGCTCTCTGCCGGATGCAAAGCACAGGTCTGCAACTGATAAAATGATACGCGGTACGTATATCTGTGTCTGTGACTGTATGTATATGTATGTTTAAATGTGTATTATGTGTATAATGTATGGGTAATCTTCCAGTTGACTGGCCTAAATCGTTACATTACGGCCTTTTCAAAACGCTTTTAGCACCTTTTTTCGATCCGATGTGTATACCCCACAGAGTTAGATCATTAATCTTTCCCCTATAGACTAGAGTGACAAGCTGGCCCGCTGCACTGAGGCCGCGGTGGACCACTAGCGATAATTCACATAGCACGGCAGAAAGTGCCCTACTCACTGGCAGGATATATAGAATAGAACTGTTGAGGAACGCAGTAAATGTCAAAAGACGATTTTTTTTAACTTGGATGTGTGTCATTGTGCCCCTAGCCCTAGGCCATATAAGACAGCTCATGATTAATTTCTGGTGTAGACCAGCAGGGCCAGCTGTTGAATGTTTTGAGTTGGTTCTCTGTGTTGGGGTAGGGATCTAAATATTGGTCACTGTGGTTCCTCGGCTATGTGAATAATGATTCAGTGGGATGGGTTGTAGCCTCCAGCTTATATAGTCATTAGGGGAAGGGATGTGACCTGGAAATGAGTTTAACCTGAGGTCAATATCCCAAATGGCTACTCTGTCTCTGGCCAGTTCGGTGGTTGACACTGATGTGAACAACGTTAATCCATTTGGAGACATGCTGGCTACAACAGTCATTGTGAACTAGCAAGTATGGTTATTTCCTGTGTAGCGTACAACTGTACCAACCGACAGAAAACAGGATCCAGAGTCTGTTTCCGCATGTGAGAATCTCAGTTATACAATATATAGCTTAGGTTATAGTCTGCGAACATATTTATGTTCCACTGCCTTTAATTTAGGAAATGAATAGTTTTAAGACATTACAGTCATATGAAAATGATAATTAACGTGATAATTATGTAGAAAAACTTGGTGCAGTCCTATGTATATACAGGCACTGCAGTGGCTTTCTGCTGTGCTGTAGCCTGGCTGTCACTAGCTGTGTTGACTTCGAAGTATCATGTGTCAACTGATAGGGGCCAAGCCATCTGGTTCTAGTGGGGTGTTCTATTTATATCTATGGTATACCCTTACCAAAAATACCATTCAAATACCATTGAATGGACCTCTAGGAGGTATTATGGCCAAGGGTATAGGGCGTGTAAGTCTCGCGCGCGAAAACGAGGCTGGGGGCAGGAGGTCCATATTCTCCATGTTAACATATAGGACTTTGTTTTGTTTTTGGTCGAAATAATTGAACTGTTCCGAAATAACGTATTTCAGTTATATTGGCCGAAGGATTATTACAAGCAGAAGCAGTGGAACACTTTGCCGGTGACAATGATCACGGAAATCATGAATTTTAATCGATTATAATGGTGGCTGCCATGGCAATAGCGGCAAGTACTTGCGTTTGGTAATCTTGACTAACTTTAATAATGAAAAGTGCCATTTCTCGCGCAGTACAACCTGTTTTGGGCAAACGTACACATGTGCATTTAGACAATTTGTCAGATATGAGTCCTTATCGAAACCACAACATACAGCAATGTAAAATGCAAATCCCGTAAACTATTTTATTGTGTATTATTTTTGTGCCCAGTCCATAATTGTCTCGCTTAGACCCCAATAAGCTCCAATCGCGCGGAGTCACGTCATGTATCGTGACCTACTTACAGGCCCCATTTGAAATTTGAATATTTTTTTAATGATATTTTGGATTCTTTGTACTGTCAGTGGTATTGAATGGTATTTTAAATTACCGTTGAGATTACCACTGAGTCCTGCTGAAATAGCATTGATACTGAATGGTAATCAATGGTATACCTGTGATGTATTTACGGGTATGTTCGCTATGTTGAGCTACACAGTTGTGACACTAGATGTGGGACACTGTATATGAATATGCATGCTGATGAATATGCAGAAAGACGCGTGATGCCGGAGACTGGGAGCATGCGCGCGGCAGCTTGCAACTATGGCGTGTTAGAGCGGAGACCTGTACTTGACTGAATAAATCTAATCGAACTCAATCGACGTGTCTGTATCATTACATACACCACAAAACTGGCGACGAAGATGTTGGGTAAACTCGACGAATACGTGGCAGAAAAAGAATCGTTCACGAACTACGTTGAACGCGTCGAACAGTTCTTTGAAGCGAACGCGATTGCGGTGGTGAAGCAAAAGGCTGTCTTCCTGGCCACGTGCGGAGCGTCGACCTACGAAACACTGAAGAACTTGTGTCTACCGAGTGAAGTCAAGGATGTGTCGTTCAGTGAGATTATCCAGAAGCTCACGACACATTACACGCCTGAGCCG
This sequence comes from Oasisia sp. SBJ-2009, assembly GCA_964017155.1. Taxonomy (NCBI): domain Eukaryota; kingdom Metazoa; phylum Annelida; class Polychaeta; order Sabellida; family Siboglinidae; genus Oasisia; species Oasisia sp. SBJ-2009. The sequence continues at coordinate 50,233,763 of OZ024860.1, read as the reverse complement.
CTTCTGATATACGAACGCTACATTTTCGGTAAGCGAACGCGAAAACATGAAGAAAAAGTGGCGGACTTTGCGGTCGATCTAAAAAGGCTGAGTTCTACGTGCAAATTCGATGCCTTTTTAGATCAAGCACTGTGCATGCAATTTGTTGTGGGACTGAACATGCCTAAAGTGCAAAGCAGGCTCATTGTGGTTAGGGGCGATAAACCAGCTTTGTTTGGGAGGAACTGGCTCGGAACGATTAGGCTAGACTGGGGAAGGATCTTTGCCGTTAAAACAAACCCTGCACTCGACAGTTTGTTGACGGAGTTTGCGACAATTTTCTCAGATAATCCTGGGGAAATTAAGGGTTTCGAAGCAACCATCCAAGTAGCGGACGATGCCCAGCCTATCTTTAGGAAGGCATATCAAGTTCCCTTCGCAATTAGGGACAAAGTCAAGGCCCAGTTGCAGGCTGGCATTGACAAGGGCTTGTTTTCACCAGTGAAATCGAGTGAATGGGCTAGTCCACAGGTCACAGTTGTGAAACAGTCAGGTGATTTCAGGTTGTGTGGCGACTATAAAGTCACTGTAAATCAGGTTCTAGACAGTGATCAGTATCCTCTTCCTTCTGCACAAGACTTGTTTGCGCAGTTAAGTGGGGCAAGGTATTTTTCGCAAAAAAGATTTGACTGATGCTTTCCAGCAACTCAAGTTGAGTGAGCGATCCAAAGCTCTACTCACACTCAACACTTTGGTGGGTTTGTTGGAGTGTGAAAGGCTGCCTTTTGGCATCAAAACAGCCCCACAAATCTTCCAGAGGGTTATGGATGAGATGCTAAAGGGTGTTGACGGTGTGATGTGTTACATCGATGACATAATGATCTGCACCAAAACGGAAGCAGAACATTATGACGTTCTCCGACAGGTGTTCCTGAGACTTCAGAAACACAATGTTCGTGCACGCCTGAACAAGTGTTGTTTCCTACAGAGTAGCATTGACTACCTGGGACACACGATTGACTGTGAGGGAGTTCACCCTACACAGGACAAGATAGAAGCGTTGCTGCATGCACCTGTACCAACCAATGTGACAGAGTTGCAGTCATTCCTGGGGTTTGTGAATTACTATGGGAGATTTTTCAGAAATCTATCAACCATCCTAAGCCCACTGAATGCTTTGTTGAGAAAGGACGCTACATGGAAGTGGACGGAAGAGTGTCAGTCCGCCTATGAGGCATGCAAGCATGGTATCTCAGAGGAGAGTTGTTTGACACACTTTGATGTAAAGAAGCCGATACGACTGGCTTGTGATGCTTCTTCCTATGGGATAGGGGCGGTCTTATCACATGTCATGGCAGATGGCAGTGAACGTCCCATAGCCATGGCGTCTCGCACTCTGAGTAAAGCAGAGAGAGGCTACGCACAAATAGAGAGGGAGGCACTATCCTTGATCTATGGGGTGAAGAAGTTCCATATGTATCTATATGGCAAATCTTTCACACTGGTGACAGATCACAAACCTCTGATGATGTTGTTCGGAGCTAAGACAGGGATTCCAACACTCGCCGCTGCTAGAATGCAACGATGGAGTTTGATCTTGTCAGCGTATGACTACAACATAGAGTATCGCAAATCAACGGATCATGCCAATGCGGATGCATTGTCGAGACTGCCAGATGCTTCGTCACAACCAGGTGACGAGATGCATGATTTTCCGATACACCAGGTATCATTTGTAGATGAATTGCCGGTGCTAGCCAAAGATATCAGCGAGGCTACCAGGAAGGACCCCATTTTGTCGAAGGTGGTCGAATACACACAATAAGTGGTAATACCACTACGCTTCCGTAAACGTTTGCTCAATGAACTCCACGATGAACATCATGGCATTGTGCGAATGAAAGGGTTGGCTAGGTGTTACCTGTGGTGGCCAGGGCTAGATGCTGACATCGAGGAAACAATCAGAGATTGTGAGACATGTCAGTCAGTGCGCAACCTGCCGGCAGAGGCACCCTTGCATCCATGGGTATGGCCCACTCGAGTCTGGCAACGTGTGCATGTCGATTTTGCAGAAAAGGACAAACAGATGTTTCTAGTGATGATAGATGCACACTCAAAATGGGTGGAAGTGTTTCCAATGGCGTCCACAACTTCCACAAAGACAATCGAATGTCTTCGGTCTTGTTTCGCCGCATATGGGATTCCAGAACAACTTGTTTCTGATAATGGCCCTCAGTTTACGTCGGACGAGTTCAAGCAGTTCGTTGATACAAACGGTATCAAACACACGCTTGTTCCAGCATACCATCCGAGTTCTAATGGCGCTGCAGAACGCTCAGTGCAAATTCTGAAACGTAGTTTGGAGAAACAGGTGTTCGAGGGGAAACATGGTTCCTTGAACAAGAGATTGGCTAACTTCCTGCTCCTCTACCGTAGCACTCCTCATTGTACTACTGGGAGGACACCATCTGAGTTGTTTTTGAAACGCCAGCTGCGAACTAGGTTTTCACTTCTGAAGCCTGGGTTAGACCAATCAGTAGAAAACAAACAGGAGAAACAACGACAACAACATGATAACACACCTTCTCAGGAGACTCGTATCTTCTATCAGGGAGAATGTGTGAGAGTCAGAAGCTTCAGGCGAAGCAAGGAAAAGTGGTTGAGGGGCACAGTCACTAAGGTGTGCGGTCCTCGCACATATGTGGTGAATGTGGCGGGAGCTCGTCGCTATGTCCATGTTGACCACATAATCAGTGCAAATGCACCCTCCATCGACGAGCCAGCAGATGTAAATGGGAAAGAAAAGTCTGGGGAAATAAATCGTAGATATCCCACCAGAGATAGGCATCCACCAACCCATTTAAACCTGTAACGAGGCTGCGTGGCTAATCAACAAAATAACACGCTTATCATTTCTCTGTAGGGAGGAGAAGTTGTGATGTATTTACGGGTATGTTCGCTATGTTGAGCTACACAGTTGTGACACTAGATGTGGGACACTGTATATGAATATGCATGCTGATGAATATGCAGAAAGACGCGTGATGCCGGAGACTGGGAGCATGCGCGCGGCAGCTTGCAACTATGGCGTGTTAGAGCGGAGACCTGTACTTGACTGAATAAATCTAATCGAACTCAATCGACGTGTCTGTATCATTACATACACCACAATACCATTGGCTCTTTTTTGTAAGGGTATGTTCGGCATGTGATGCGCATCAGGACCACAAAGGCGATTTCTTGACTATGCGTGTAACAATTACCTACTATGTCAATATACAGTGTATATGGCTCGGTCACTCTGTGTAACATTAGTTTTATTGTTACTGTTGCACCATGTAGGTATCCATTATACCACACAAACATTCTCACATCGTCAGTGTGTGGCGTTTGTTGTTCACAATACGAACCCTTACATTAATGCAACCAAAATTCCAGAAATGTGTTGCCCTCATCTCTTCAATGTTTGAAGGAATCCCTGTGGCAAGATAAGCAAGAATAAAACATTTGGTCTCAGACGTTTTCTGAAGGTTTCTTATTATATAATATTAATTATATATATTTGTCTCATATTTCACAGGTTAATAATATATCTTGAATTACTCAAACTATGTCTATGACAATGATATTTCATGGAGTTGTCCTTTACAGTGTATATTATAAATGAAAACATTGTAATTTGAACATAGATACAGTTTATGGTTAATATGTACCGAGCTGATAATAATTGCGTATCATTCCCAAATTTCGGAACACTGCACTAATCAATGATAATCGTCAAGTGTCCTACTCTCAAAACACGCAAAGAAAATATCACTACAGACCCAGCACTGGTCCACAGAAAAACACACACTCATATTTCAAACCAAGGAAGTTCCAGTGATTGCTGTCGCTTTCCGGAAAACTGACCCATATGAGCATTCATTCGAATCGGCCTAGTTTTTATGTGAGCGTCTCGCACAGGTTACCTGATTGACGATTTGACAGCCACATACACCTGTGCAAGATAGGAAGGTCTTCGCGGGTCACTGCGTTCACTGTTGCTATAAGTGGTACCTTTACAGCTGTATTTCATTGTTGCTGCAATATAAGTCAAGGCTGGGGTGGAATCTGTAAAATTGTGTTTGTTTTTCATTGATAACAAATTTAAACACTCAAGTGCCAGTAATCAGCAAGTAGACGTTTTGCGAACATCGCATTGAGATTCTATGTCTTAGGATGATTATCACAAGCATAACGTTTAATAAAACCATATTAGCACGTTATAATATGCTTATAGGTCGAGTCACGCAGCTGTCCTGGTGGATAGCTTGTCCTGGTGGATAGCTTGTCCTGGGGGATAGCTTGTCCAGGTGGATAGCTTGTCCTGGTGGATAGCCTGTCCAGGTGGATAGCTTGTCCAGGTGGATAGTTTGTTCTGGTGGATAGCTTATCCTGGGGGATAGCTTGTCCAGGTGGATAGCTTGTCCTGGTGGATAGCCTGTCCTGGTGGATAGCTTGTCCTGGTGGATAGCTTGTCCTGGTGGATAGCTTGTCCAGGTGGATAGCTTGTCCTGGTGGATAGCTTGTCCAGGTGGATAGCTTGTCTTGGTGGATAGCTTGTCCAGGTGGATAGCTTGTCCTGGTGGATAGCTTGTCCAGGTGGATAGCTTGTCCAGGTGGATAGCTTGTCCAGGTGGATAGCTTGTCCAGGTGGATAGCTTGTCTTGGTGGATAGCTTATCATGGTGGATAGCTTGTCCTGGTGGATAGTTTGTTCTGGTGGATAGCTTGTCTTGGTGGATAGCTTGTCCAGGTGGATAGTTTGGCCTGGCGGATAGCTTGTCCTGGTGGATAGCTTGTCTTGGTAGATAGCTTGTCCTGGTGGATAGCTTGTCCTGGTGGATAGCTTGTCCTGGTGGATAGCTTGTCCTGGTGTGAATAGCTTATCCTGGTGGATAGCTTGTCCTGGTGGATAGCTTGTCCAGGTGGATAGCTTGGCCTGGCGGATAGCTTGTCCTGGTGGATAGCTTGTCCTGGTGGATAGCTTATCCTGGTGGATAGCTTGTCCTGGTGGATAGCTTATCATGGTGGATAGCTTGTCCTGGTGGATAGCTTGTCCAGGTGGATAGCTTGTCCTGGTGGATAGCTTAGCCAGGTGGATAGCTTGGCCTGGTGGATAGCTTATCATGGTGGATAGCTTGTCCAGGTGGATAGCTTGTCTTGGTGGATAGCTTGTCTTGGTGGATAGCTTATCCTGGTAGATAGCTTGTCCTGGTGGATAGCTTGTCCTGGTGGATAGCTTGTCCTGGTGGCTAGTTTGTCCTGGTGGATAGTTTGTCCTGGTGGAAAGCTTGTCCTGGTGGATAGCTTGTCCTGGTGGATAGTTTGTCCTGGTGGATAGCTTGTCCTGGTGGATAGCTTGTCCTGGTGGATAGTTTGTCCTGGTGGATAGCTTGTCCTGGTGGATAGCTTGTCCTGGTGGATAGCTTGTCCTGGTGGATAGCTTGTCCTGGTGGATAGCTTGTCACGTGATCAGACAGGTGTGCGATGTATACATACGGGGCATTCAGAATAGCGACATTAGTGCTAAAATCAATATCAGATAACCAACTTGTACATTACGTGTATTGTATTGTACGCCCACTCGAATGCATGCATGCATATGCGCGCACACATATACATGTGTACAAGCGTGTATGTGTATGTTGTGTGCAGTTTTGCTAATAATTGCAATTTAGTGAATTATGTTTAACCACATTTTCAGTCACTAAGAAGTCGACACCTGTAGAAAGTGAAATGGATTGACAGCGCCAGTACTTCATCTGAGAACAGGGCCCACTGTCAACAAACATGGAGCATCTGGCCACAAAGCATGGTTCGTACATTGCATATTTACCCCCACACTTGCATTGCAGTCCCAACGAAGTCCAGAGAAATGCCCCAATTCCATCCCTTTTGATGGTCATAGCCTAACGGTCAAGTCAGCATCACTCACGGAAAAAACTAATTTCCGCCACCTTTCCTAACCCGTTCTGTATCTAAGCCTGTTCTTAGTTCTTAGGTGGTTTCTTCCAAACAGACCAAACTAACGCAGGAGTTATTATTCTCTCTTGAATTATCGAGTCCACCACAGGTTACACATTTACCCCCTGTGTGGGATCTTTTACTTCCCCTGGCATAGACACCAGATAGAAGCGACCACCGACTTTCAGTGTCTCTTCCGAAAGACACAGGCAATTGCCTAAGTTTTGAAACGGCACGACCACCGCTCCACTGCAAACATGTGTCCCAGGGTTGGCATTGATTTAATCATATTGATTAAATCATCGATTAAATCATTGATTTAATCAACATGAAAAAATCAAGATATTGATTTTTTGATTTTTTCAAATTATCTTAAATTTATACTTATGTTGCGTGCTACTGCCAGTTGATTTAACTGTATGTATTTTTAAATAAAGTTTAAATTTGTACATAACAACTTTGCTTTAATTCTTTAGAAATGCTAATAATGAAATGTTCAGCCTATTGGGTATATTATGATATTCCACCTTTATTTATTTTCCAAATTACATATTATTTCTTATGATTGTCGAGAATGTTGAAAAAATCAAATAAATTAATTTAATCGAAAAAATACGATTTATTCGAAACAAATCATGATGTTTTCCAACCCTGCGTCCCGTGCCTACATGTCTGAAAACGATACTTGGGGTGTTTGGGAGAGCCATGGGAATGAGAGTGGAAATCAATTCTTTTCCACCTCCTTTCTCCCAGTCGTTACCAGTGAGGATGGTCTCGGGTCCTTTCCAAGATGTTAGTCTTCGGTTTTTTGCTCTTCTGGTATTTTTCACGTTTCCTGCATCCCCCTCTCCACCCACAATGTCCACTCCCCTCTACATTTTGCTCCCGTGCTCCGTTTCTCTTCCACTCCTTCCCAATATCTTCACACAGCCCTCCCCGTACAGACTGGGTCTTCCCCTCCTTCCCCCTCCGATGAAACAAGGAACGGGAACTTTAACAAGACTTAGCGAATCAACTCAAGAAGGCAGGTGGACAAGGAAGCCCTTTGACTTATCGAGAGTCCAACCTATCTATCTAAATGTACCCCGCCCTTCTTAGGTACATGTCAATTTTATTTTTAAACATATTAACACTACTAGCACCTACACAATCAGCCGATAATCTGTTCCATTCATTTACTGTTCTTTGTGAAAATGAAAATTTTCTAATATCTAATCTACACTGCTTCTTTGCTAATGTAATTCCATGTCCTCTAGTCCTTCTCTCTTCCTTAACCGAGAAAAAATATTTCTGTCAATATTTTCATACCCATTCAATATTTTTAAAACTTCTATCTGATCTCCTCGCAGTCTCCTGGTTTCTAGTGTTGTTAATCCACATTCTTTTAGATGCATTTCATAACTAATATTCCTGAGTTTGTGTAAGTAAGTCAATACAATACGAGGATGGAAGGAAAATAAGAGAAACCAATTGACCACTATAAGGACGACAACCCAGACATCGTTCTATTTCCAACTAATCATTAGTGATTATGATTAATCATTATGAATTAAATGAATGTGATATATTTTTTCTTACAGATGACGTTGATGTGGAGAATTTTGGCCTGATTCGTCCTAGTTTGATCCGTCTGTTGAGGGCCATTCTTGACCAGTACCCTGACGATGGACAGATCCTCAAAGTGAGTAAATACTAAATGACACGGTCCGTTCCACAATTATCGATGTACTTAAGTATAGTGCTGGTTCGATACCAAAAATATCGAAGTATCGCGATACTTGCGAAAGTTCGATACCGATATTTAGTGGTATCGCGATACTTCGATATTTTTGGTATCGAACGCCCACTATTCGACACCTTCGATACCTTCGATACCTTCGATACCTACGATACCTTCGATACCTTCGATACCTTCGATACCTTCGATACCTTCGATACCTTCGATACCTTCGATACCTTCGATATTTCGATACTCGACATCGAGTCCATTCGACGAAGTCGATGCGAAGGCGCAACGTCGTTGTTGATGACGACGTTGTTTACGGGAGCTATCACTACAGCGCTTTGCAGCCTAAATTGACTTAGGCGTGGTTGTTTAACAAATAATATAACATAAAATGTGAATTGTTTTCTAAAACTTTATTGTAGAATTAGTCTCTATAATAACTGTTTTCTGTGTGCTATCTTAGCGTAGGTCAGACTTCGCTTAGCCTCGTTACCCAAACCAAGGTTCGTACGTGACGCTCTCGTTTGGTGGCAGTACCATGCCATCTTTCTCCATACTTTATTTACGGTTACGCGTACAAAACGACACATCCTACTGTATTTGCATAGAGTGTTTATTGCACGCACTAGTATTTATGAAACTAGTTTAATAATAATATTATTAATATAAATATTTATTCGAGCGCGATGCGGAGGTTATGTTTATCCGGGTTCCGTTTGGTGGCGCCACCATTTGCCGTACACGATGCCCACAACCAAGGTGAACAACAACAAGTTGCGACGTTCATCGCTAATAATTTGGCAGTTTTCCAACAAAGAGTGTCTGCTGTGCTAGAGGCGTCTAAAAGATAGCGGGGGAAATACATCGAATTTGACGAAACATGTCACCATTCAAGAAGCTATCAAAACGTGATGATCAACTTTCATCGTAGACGGTATGGCGTCGTCGACGTCGTGGACAACGTCGCATTGGCTTTGGCTTTGCCATTGTCATTGACTCGAGAACGTATTCTATCGAAATATTCGACAGTGACCGAATGGACATCTAGTTATAGTCGAAGCGAATCGCCATCTGTTGCCGAATCTGCTAAGAAACTGCGGCAAACATCGCCAAGAAGTGACATACACGACGTGACTGATTAACGATGACGATGTGCTTACTGCATCTACTGTCACTCTCACTGTGACACTGCCAGTCACTGGCACTGGCCAAAAAGATTCACCACTGGCAGAGCCAGAGGTAGAGGAAGAAACTGACCGGTTCTTGAAAACAGTTGCAAAAACATTATGGGGCTTGTTATGTGTACTTGATAACGTGGTAATTTAAGTTTTATATAAAAAATAATTTGTGTGAACTGGGAAGTGCAATTGTAATTTTTATTAATATTTTTTCTATTATTAATTAGTGTTATTTTATTGTAATCGTCTATACAGTTTTGATGTTAAATCACAATTATCTTTACGATACAATTAATTATAAAACAGTTATAACAGTGAGTGTGCAGCTGTGCTGGCAGTGGCACTATTATAAGTGATAGGTGTATTTATATTTAATATAATAATAATAACATATTATTTGTACGTTATGTTTCAGCTGTATTTGTTGATGGTCACTTTATGAGACACATTGAATTGAAATTAAGCTGCTATATTATAGTGTATTTACAAACAGCTGGAGTGAAGTACTGTTATTAATTAAAAATAATTCAGTGCAATTGATGAATTTATTTGTCACTAGGTATTTTATTGCAGTTGTCTTTATTGTTTTAATTTTATATTACATTTACCTTTTAGTTTTACAACAGTAATCAATTATATTGAAACTGTTGTTTGTTTACTTACATAAAATGAAAATTGCATTTTAATCATTGTTTGCATGACTATAAAATTATCACATATTTCCCTACTTGTAAGTGAAAAATTGTGTGTGTTTCTGTGGCATTAGTCTAAGTGGATAGTAGTGTGTTTCTTTGGAGATCTCTACTGTACTGAATTACATTTACAAGGTAAATTTTGAGTATCGAATAAAAATCTGGTATCGATTGATATCGAAGAATTCTGGTATCGAACCAGCAATATATCGATTGGTATCGAAGAATTCTGGTATCGAACCAGCACTACTTTTGTTGCATACTGTTTCTACTGGGAACTGTGTTCTATGTGAATATTAAACTTACAACGTAAGTATCGAGTATCGAGTATCGAACAAAATTCAGGTATCGATCAGTATCGAACAAAACCTGGTATCGAACCAGCACTACTTAAGTATAATTAATTTGCTAGTCATTTACTCACATTGCGTATTTTAAACACTGTTCGCCGTTTGAAGGTTTTTTCAAGAAATATTCAAAACTACCCATTAGAACTGTTCACCATATATTTACACTGTCTGGGGAGAGATACTGCTTTTTCTGGTGAATATTCTCCAAATGAACAAGAATTTGTGTATGTAATGGTGGCGCCACCTGTGGCTTGGTGAGACAATGCCATTGATCGACAAGTTTGGGCTTTTTGGAGGAAACCACTTAAGAACCTCAGAATACACTACCTGGTACTCTAGATACACTACACTACTCTACTACCTACATACATGTGATCTCATGGCGAGAGATCTCACCCACATGTGATCTCATGGCGAGAGATCTCACCCACATGTGATCTCATGGCGAGAGATCTCACCCACATGTGATCTCATGGCGAAACATCTCACCCACATGTGATCTCATGGCGAAACATCTCACCCACATGTGATCTCATGGCGAGAGATCTCACCCACATGTGATCTCATGGCGAAACATCTCACCCACATGTGATCTCATGGCGAGAGATCTCACCCACATGTGATCTCATGGCGAAACATCTCACCCACATGTGATCTCATGGCGAGAGATCTCATGGCGTGAGATCTCATCTACATGTGATCCCATGCCAGGAGATTTCACCCATACGTGATCTTATGGTGAGAGATGTTACCCACATATGATCTCATACTGGGAGATCTCACCCATATATGATTTCATCCCGAGATATTTACCCCACATGATCCCACATGTGATCACATGGCGATAAATCTCCCCCACGTGTGATCTCATGGTGAGAGATCTCGTCCATATGTGATCTCAAGGCAAAAGATCTCACCCACATGTGATCACATGGCGGTAGATCTCACCCTCATGTGATCTCATGGCAAGATATCTCACCCACATGTGATCTGATGCCAGGAGATCTCACCCATATGTGATCTCATAGGCAAGAGGTCTAACCCATACGTGGAGAGAGATCTCACCGACATGTGATCTGGTGCTAGGAGATCTCACCCATGTGATCTCATAGTGAGAGATCTTAGTCACATGTGATCTCAAGCCGGGAGATCTCACCCACGTGTGTCTAATGACGAGAGATCTCACCCACATGTGATCTAATGGCAAGAATTATCCCCCACATATGATCTCATGGCATGAGATCTCCCCTACATGGGACCTGGCGGTGGGAGAATTCCATCGTCTGGTTTGTTTCAGGAGTTGATTCAGAATGCGGAGGACGCGGGAGCACGGACCGTCACGTTCCTCTACGACCAGCACACGTACGGGACAACCTCCCTCCACCACCCCAACCTGGCCACCTTCCAGGTACGACCTCCCTCCACCACCCGCACCTGGCCACCTTCCAGGTACGACCTCCCTCCACCACCCTGACCTGGCCACCTTCCAGGAACGACCTCCCTCCACCACCCTGACCTGGCCACCTTCCAGGTACGACCTCCCTCCACCACCCTCACCTGGCCACCTTCCAGGTACGACCTCCCTCCACCACCCTGACCTGGCCACCTTCCAGGTACGACCTCCCTCCACCACCCTGACCTGGCCACCTTCCAGGTACGACCTCCCTCCACCACCCTCACCTGGCCACCTTCCAGGTACGACCTCCCTCCACCACCCCCACCTGGCCACCTTCCAGGTACGACCTCCCTCCACCACCCTGACCTGGCCACCTTCCAGGTACGACCTCTCTCCACCACCCTGACCTGGCCACCTTCCAGGTACGACCTCCCTCCACCACCCTGACCTGGCCACCTTCCAGGTACGACCTCCCTCCACCACCCTGACCTGGCCACCTTCCAGGTACGACCTCCCTCCACCACCCTGACCTGGCCACCTTCCAGGTACGACCTCCCTCCACCACCCTGACCTGGCCACCTTCCAGGTACGACCTCCCTCCACCACCCTGACCTGGCCACCTTCCAGGTACGACCTCCCTCCACCCTGACCTGGCCACCTTCCAGGTATGACCTCCCTCCACCACCCTGACCTGGCCACCTTCCAGGTACGACCTCCCTCCACCACCCTGACCTGGCCACCTTCCCGGTACGACCTCCCTCCACCACCCTGACCTGGCCACCTTCCAGGTACAACCTCCCTCCACCATCCTGACCTGGCCACCTTCCAGGAACGACACCTCACTTGGAACTATAGAGTGAAATATAATGCACTCTATTGGTATCAATCTTTTTAGCTATTTATTGAATTGATTTATTTTATACTATTTTAACGAGTTGTAATTTTTTTAGTCCTGTTGTATGTTCCATTTATAATAATATGTTTGGCTAATATTTAATTTACCTAAATGTATATGTTCAACTTAGAGAACATTTACAGTTTTACTATCCAACATTTTTTATGGTTTTTATTTTGCTAGACATTCTAATTATTAACACTTTCATATATTGTTATTCTTTCATAAATACTTTTACTAATACACTGTATACATTAATGCATTTGTTATCAACCATAATGTTCTTATTGTACTATTCAGCTGCTTTGGCTGCCAGTGAAGTGAATAAACTTTATTTTAACTGTTGTGATCATGGACTGGACGAGTGGATGGAAGTACATAGATAATTGTATCTTGACTAAAACCAAATGACCGCATCTGTCGCTGCAGCCACACAATTTGGTTGTGTTTGTGGACATCTCATATGAATAACCAGAGACAATGTCAATTAGGTGATTATGGTGAAGACACTAGGCAGTGATTACAATTCATCAAAACACAATTACCACCTCACTATATAGTCCAAACGACCTCAGGCCCTCTTGGTCCATTACTTTTGATAGCCTTGTTAAATTTGGAAGTTGAAACCTTGAATTGACTAACCTATCTATTCCAGGGGCCTGCGATCTACGCCTACAACGACGCTGTCTTCAGCCAGGAGGACTGGAGGGGCATCCGCATGTTGCAGGACAGCATCAAGGAGAACGACCCAATGAAAGTGGGACGCTTCGGACTCGGCTTCAAATCTGTTCTGCACATGACAGGTGAGAGCATAGTGTAGAGAGGGAGAATTGACGTCATAGTTAATTCTGCACATGACAGGTGAGGACATAGTGTAGAGAGGGAGAATTGACGTCATTGTTAATTCTGCACATGACAGGTGAGGACATAGTGTAGAGAGGGAGAATTGACGTCATAGATAATTCTGCACATGACAGGTGAGGACATAGTGTAGAGAGGGAGAATTGACGTCATTGTTAATTCTGCACATGACAGGTGAGGACATAGTGTAGAGAGGGAGAATTGACGTCATAGTTAATTCTGCACATGACAGGTGAGGACATAGTGTAGAGAGGGAGAATTGACGTCATTGTTAATTCTGCACATGACAGGTGAGAGCATAGTGTAGAGAGGGAGAATGGACGTCATTGTTAATTCTGCACATGACAGGTGAGGACATTGTGTAGAGAGGGAGAATTGACGTCATAGTTAATTCTGCACATGACAGGTGAGGCAGCACGGAAGATCAAAAGAGACGAATACCTGTTAAATATCGTGTTAGTTATAAACTCGCTTATACCAAAACATGGCATTTATTTCACCATTAAACTGGTACTTGTAGCTTTAAATATATTAGTGGCTAAATACCTCAAAATAACTGCAAAAAAGTGAATCTCTGCAAAAAAAATTGAATCTTCAATTAAATATAATTTTATAACAAATAAATCGAGTATCTCAAAAAGCCGTTCATGATTACTTTGCTGTGGCACCTTAAATTAGAGTCAGAAAAATGTAGACATCATAATGATGAGAACGTAAATAGATAACCAATGTTTCATCGGTTGCCGCACCAACGGTGTGGAATTCGCTTCCTGCCAGTGTTAAATCACAAGGTAATATAGTTTCATTCCGCCGACATCTAAAAACCTATCTCTTTAATGCTGCCTATCCTCCTTAGCCTCCTAGCTTTTCCATCCATCCGTTGACGACTCACGCATTGCTTTCGATTATGAGATTGATTAATCCCCTGGTTTTGTCGCGCCACTGAGCTTGATTTTCGAGGATATTGGCGCAAAAGAAGTTACTATTATTATTATTATTATTCATGGAAGAACAAACAAATATTCATACAAATACTAAACATAAATAACATTGTTGACGTGACCCTTTAATAATTATAATTGTATCCCAACATGTGCTGGAAGATACCTGTGTTTATTGTCAAAGTTATATTTGTCAATGCAATCATTATGATATGTTTCACTGTTCTGCCATATTTGACCTTCAGCATTCACACAATTGTGTTGAGTAATCATAGTAATAATAATAATATTTATAAAGTGCAATATACATTATGCACAGTTTTGTACAATAAAAAACAATCAAGCTTTTCAATATGTGTTATTATAAAAATTAAATAGCCTTCAGATAAAATGTAGAACACACAATATTTTTTATATTGAGATACATTTAAACACAATACATAAATTAAGTTAGATATATAATAATTTACATTAATTATTACTCTATTTACATATATGCCTACCAACTATTACAAGCATACATAAAAATACTCATACATAAAGTAATGTTTTTACATTATGTATAAAGGTAAGATATTTAGTCAAAGTAGTAGTTCCTTTTTTCAAAACATTGACAAGATTATACAAATATATATATAATATATTATACCACGGAACGAAAATTGTAATTGTCCTTACAGGGATAAATAAAGTTGTATTGTATTGCTTCGATTGCTAAGATTACCCCAGACAATCTTGTTAAGGTAAACATATCATGGTTGCCACACATGCAGTTGTCTGCATACTGGAATAAAAATATTCTGTATTTTTGCTTAAATGCAGTTATAGTATTAATATTGTGTGTGTCATTACTCAGAGAACTCCACAATGACACTCTGTAGATGCAGAGATACATCAATATCAATGTGGAATGAACATGTATTCTTTCTGTCAGCTGTCACAAAACGCATTGTTTCCCAATTAACAAACACACTGAATGTTTGATGACAAATAGCTATAAGAAGCTTTGCATGTAAACAATGCCATTTGTAATTTAATAATATCTAGACATTTCAAGACAGGCAATTGTTGAAAAAGTGAATTTGTTGGATCCAAACAGTTGGCACTACACATAATGATCCCTTTTTGCAATAAGACTATAGCGTTAACATTTGTTGGATATTTTTAACCATACATATTTAATATGATCATTCCAGTTAAGTAAATCATCAACATCATATTTATATTGTCATATTGTTCTAGCCTATTTATTCCAATATTTGATCTTTTTTACAGCTACCGTTTCCATATGTACTTGATTTTGTACATGCAATGCTATGTGATTAATTTTGTTGATTTTATGCATCCTCCAAAGTGCAAATCCGTATATGTATAGCCAGTGTTTTCCGTGGGTAAAATGATGGGTGAATTGATAGAATGGGCTGAGTGAGTACTGAACGCATGATATGATGCTATGTGGATGGCCAACCGGAACTAATTTTAAAACTACCTTCAATATGGTGCATTTTCCCCGGGATATACAGAGGAAACAAATGCACAGCTACAAGGTAATAGCATGTATAAAGCAAGAAGTAGCAACCATGTGGCAATTGTTAGCATATTTTGAGGGAGGGGGCTTAGCAAAACAGTAAGGTGGCCCACCTCGCTCATCATATTGCAGGGGAAACACTGTTTATAGCAACATCTCTACTGAGCATACGCTTTCCAAATAGCATGTAATTTGTTTCAGATATGTTTAATGTTAACCTATTGACTGCAAACCACTTTATCGCATCGCATCGCATTACATTACAGTAATATGGAATATAAAAATTTTCAGCAGCAACATGCTTTGAACATGTGCGCCTTTAATGCCTTTCTGGATGATAATTTCTTGATCTTATGTTTGTCACCAATCACTCCCCGTGATGTGTTTCCACAGATCTGCCAAGCGTGCTCAGTGGCAACCGACTCTTCATCATAGATCCACACGAGAAGTACTTCCGGGTCAATGGTCACTTGACCTCTGGTTACACCTGGAATCTGGCCACACAGAAGAAGGAGGTCAGTCGCCTCGCGCACCAGTTTGACCCCTACCGAGGACTCTTCAACTGCTCACAGAAATCTTTTGACAAAGGCAGCTTTGATGGAACAATGTTCCGCTTCCCCATCCGACAGAAAGCATCACCACTGTCCGACCACGTGTACACGCACAAGAAAGTGATGGACTTGTTCAGTTCCTTCCAGAGCAGTGCCCACCTCGTCTTGGTTTTCCTGAAGCATCTGGAGGAGATAGTTCTGTGCAGGAGAGCTGCGGGGCAAGCCAAGTCCCGGCCTGTTTTCTCTGTGCGAATAGCCAAGTCGTGTCTTGAAGATGTAAGACAACATCGCAATGAGTTCTTGGCGACCATCACCGCCAACTCGACACCCGAAGCAGCGATTAAGACGACCCACTTCATGGAGGTGGAGACGGTTGAGTACAAACAAGATGGCAGCCACCAGACAGACGTCTGTCGACTCTTGGTCACGGAGATGTACGGAGGTGGAGATGTGTCTGTGGAGCTGAAGACACTGCAACAAGACCCAAAGTTGGGCTTTATGCCCCTAGTCGGAGTTGCCATGGAGTTGACACAGAGCAGGCCAACAGAGAGCAAGGCTAAAGGAAGCAGAGGTGTAGAGCGGTGTGGACAGGTGTTCTGCATCCTTCCTTTGGCCGTCGAACAGACGAGTTCCACTGGGCTTCCTGTGCACGTCAATGGCTACTTCGCCGTCAGTCAGAATCGACGTCATCTGAGGTGGCCATCGACTGGACAGACCATCAGCTCAGACAAATGTCTTTTGTGGAACCAATGCTTGCTCTCTCAACTTGTCCCTGAATGTTACGTCCAACTGGTGACATCAGCCATTCGCTCTAGTCAGTCTTCCACAAGACCGTCTGTCCAAGATGTCTATGCCGCAGTGCCAGATCTGGAGAAGGTCGACGAAAAATGGTCGATTGTGTTGAAACCGTTCTTCGTGCAGCTGTTTGAGCAGAATGCCGTCTTCCATACCGATCTCGACGGTGGAAAGTGGATCCCCGCCAGCCAGGCTGTGTTTAACACAGAAGACATCGTCGCTAGGCAGCAAGTGGTTGACGTCCTGTTGACAGCAAACATACCAGTTGTCACTGCGCCTGTGCATTTGGTGGCTGCACTGGAAGAGTTCACAACATTCCAGCCACAGAAGGTGACGCCGCCGTTTCTGCGCTCAACTCTTCGTGGCTGCCTCCACGCATACGACAACTTGAAGTCAGAGCAGAAGTTGCTTTTGCTTCACTACTTGTTGAAGGATGCAGACTTCCGTGATCTCGCCGACCTGAATCTGTTGCCACTTGCCAATGGCGAGTTCACGTACTTCAGACGGGGTGTGGAGGAAGTGTTCGTAGCCAATGAACAGTGTCCAATGAATCTACTGCCCGGTCTGGAGCATCGTCTACTCGCTGACGACTTGAGTGAAGAACTCACGCGAACACTCACCAAGGTTGCCGATGGAGGTATGTAACCAGGGTAATAATTATTGCGTAATGTGCCACTAATATTGCGTCTTTTACAAGATCGGACATTGCGGTCCCCTTTTTCCATATCCTAGTTATGTCACTGTATGTAACAGGTGATGCAATGTCTGCATACTTCTTCTTGTGAAGTTGTGTGTGTCTAGTTCTGTCTTGTCGAGCCACACTCCTATACTACGTTAGTCATTTAGTCAATCAGGCAGGCATGCAACGTTATTGGTATTACAGTTGATATTCAATAATAATAGCTTATTCAGGTGCTTTGACGTGCGCATGTCAAGGTTTTCTGGATGTTTACTAATTGCCTACATGTGTTGTAGGCTACCACCAATTGAGACACCTCGAGTCACGTGTCATGGTCGACTTGATCAAGGAGGTAATTCCCAAGTCGTGGTACAAGACAGGGTTGCTTCACGGGAAAGATGGCCGCCAAAATCACCCCTACAAAGCGTGGCTGCAACGTCTGTGGGTCTACCTCTGTCGACAACACCCCGACGATCTGTCAGCCTTCCTTGGGTTACCGCTCCTTCCACTGGGTGCTGATAAAATAGTGTCCCTCACTTCGCCTTCAATGCTTATCCTGCGCAGTGAATATAGCACTAAGTTGAGTCCTGGTCTCGGTCACAGTCTGGAGTTAGTTGGTGTCACCGTTGTAGATGAACTGGCAGTGCACGTGCGTCGTCATCCAGCCGTTGCACGAAGCTTTGTGCGACCTCCACTGCCCGAGAACGTACTTGATGTGATATTCGCCTCACGCAGGAAGGTGGACGTCGCCACTGTCTTCCGCGACGAGACGACAGAGGAGGAGAAGTTGGACCTACTCGCGCTGATCGGGAATGTCAGCAGACAGAGCATTGACGTGGAGCAGTTGAAGTTCCTGCGTACACTGCCCATCTTCAAGAGCACTCGTTCGACGGCCGACCGGCCTCAGTTTGTGTCGGCGGCAGACGTGAAGAAGGCACACGCCAGTCACGGTATTGCCACGCTGGAGGAAGCATTCATTGATGTCTCCACCAGGCAGGCGATGTCAGCGGCGACGACACTCAGGGTAGAGATCCTTAATGATGTCAGCTTCATCAGGGACCACGTGCTGTCTGAGATCAAGAACAGACGCCTGAAGCCAGAGGACGTGCAGAAATGCGTGCGCTACGTGTTCGACAACATCCAAGTGCTGCAGCGCGATGACCCACAACTTCTGCAGCGTCTCGTCGACATTTCGTTCGTCACCACAAAGGCCGGACATGTCGTGTCGCCAACTTCGGTTTATGATCCGACCGATGCAACACTGCGCACGTTGTTTGTGGGCGAAGACAACCATTTCCCAGGTGGATTCTATGGCTCGCCAGAGAGTCTGGTTATCCTGCGGAAAACAGGGATGAAGACAGTGAGCGATGTTTCAGCGCGCGACATTCTCAACACGGCAAGACACATTGCAAACATGAGTAACACAATGGATGACAACACAAAGCAGAAAGCTGAAGCTTTGCTGACCTTTCTCACCAGCCACACTGACCTGCTACGCGAAGAAGTGAATTGCAGGCGAGTTGTTGATTGGCTGAAAGACATCGCCTGGGTGCCCGTCTGCACTGATATGCCGGAGCAGTTTCCGGTCGACTTGAAGGTAGACAGTGAAGATATTGTTCACAAAGCATCAGGCGTTAAGTCGTACGACTGGGCTTTCATCGTCGGTAGAGTTGTACCTATCGTGCAATGTAGGGCGAAGAGAACCATATCTAAGTTGTTTGGTTGGGACGCAGCTCCGTCTCTAGATGATGTCGTGAGGCAGTTCAAACTGGTCGTGGCGTCCTACTCGTATGATGCAGTGGCAGACTACACGGTCATCGTGAGAAAGACCTACAACTTCTTGTCCGAGCAGTCAGTGGACGACGTGCAGGAAGCGTTGGAAGCTGCAGGGCTGCGCGATTGGGTGTGGCACGGGGAAGGCTTCACTGCCGTAGAACGAGCCTTGCTACAGCCGCCTCCACTTCCTCTGAAGCCCTACGTCTACACACTCCCCAGGGCACTGCGGCAGTTCCACTCCCTTCTTTCGGGTTGTGGCGTCATGCATGAGTGCTCCAACGACGTTCTGGTCAGCGTACTGCAGGCTATGAAGACGAAATACAGCGATCGCATCAACCGAGCCACTGATTGTTCAGACGAACAACATAGCCAGGCTATGGGATCAAACCAACCAAATGTGAGTGACGCAGACAACGGTGGTAATGATGAAGACATCGAATCCGATATTCGACTAGCCATGGAGATTCTACGTCGCTTGGAGGAGTCTAGTTCATTGCCAGTCTCTGATCTTGTGGGCGCGATACAGCAGCTAAAGGAACACGAGGCCGATGACGAGCTGTCCGGCCCCAAACTGCAGCTCGCCGTCACGTTAGCGACGTGTCTCCGCTCGGCAATTGAACAGGGCAAACACCAACTACGCGATGTGCTGGACGAACATGGCCCAGTCTACCTCCCCAACGAGCGAGGTGTCCTGCACCCAACCACGGCTCTCTTCTACAACGACCGTCCAACAGTGGGCAGTAACGCCACCGCTGACACCCCGACGAAGACCGATGAGCCCAGTGCCAATGGTGGTTACACCCACCCTACCCTACCACGCGTGGTGGCCGTGGACCTGGGCGTGCAAACAGTGGAAAGTGAATTGCTGCGTAGACACGCCCACGGCATCGGTAGCCCTTTCGGACAGACGCAAGATCTAACGACAAGTCTCAGTCGCATCCTGAAAAGTTACCCTTTGAACTTTGAGATCCTGAAGGAACTCATCCAGAACGCCGACGACGCGGGGGCTACGGAGATCCACTTCGTCAACGACTCGCGACACCACAGAGACGAAGCTATATTTAGCCCGTCCTGGAAGCCACTGCAGGGCCCGGCTCTGTGCGTCTACAACAACCGGCCTTTCACCGAGGAAGATCTGAAGGGAATTCAGAGACTGGGAGAAGGCAGCAAGGGACGTGACTCGTCAAAGACCGGCCAGTACGGCATTGGATTCAGTGCATTGTACCATCTGACTGACACACCTAGTGTACTCACACAGCTGGTTGGGAAGAATAAGTCACTGTGTGTATTTGACCCAAACTTACGTTACGTACCTGACGCCAACACATCGAAGCCTGGAATGCGCTACGATGTCGCCGAAATACAGGATAAATTTCCCGACGTTTTCTCGTGTTACCTTCCAAAGTGTTTCAACATTGATGACTCCACTCTGTTCCGCTTTCCTCTCCGCACTCCTGAGATGGCAGAGAAGTCAGATATCAGCAAGAGATCGGTTGATCCAGAGAAACTACAGGACCTACTCGACGAACTGAAGCAGGAAGCTTGCGAGTCCCTGTTATTCACAAACAACATCACGAAGATCAGTATCTCGAGGGTGGACCATCACACCGGCAAACTCGTCAACACCTACGAGGCGGTGGCTCAGCTCTCCAAAGAACACAAAGAATTGAAATCAGAACTGGCAGAAGTTAGAAGGACAGTGGCACAGATACAAGGCGAAGACCGACTTAACAATGTCCCTCTCCGTAAAGTCATGTCAACGCTCGTGATAAACGACACGAAAGGGGTGTCGGAGATATGGTGTGTTTCGGAGCAACTGGGAATAGAACCAAGTGTACAATTGCCCAAGTCCGTAGCTCACGCCAGTCGGTCTGGCGAACTCCGTTTACTGCCACAAGGTGGCATTGCATGTCTGCTTGAATATATGCACAGCGAGAAGATCGAAGCAACTCGCAAGAAGCGAAGTGTCTTTTGCTTCCTTCCCCTGCCGATCGAGACGACCCTACCTGTACATGTCAACGGACACTTCGCGCTCGGGTACGAAAACCGGCGCACTCTGTGGGACAAAGCGGACAGAGACAGCTACAAGACGGAGTGGAACGAGTTCCTGTGTCGGGAGGTGATTGCGCCGTCCTACGTGCGTCTCCTAACCGCCGTCAGAGCCGACTTCCTCAAAGCTGACGTCGACGAGAACGAGCGTATGGTGTCACGTCGTCCCAGGCGCGAGATTGATGTCGCCGTCGCTGCTCACCAGTCACAGCTACCGACGTTCGACGAGAACCAGCCTGACTGGGATGTTCTGGTGCAGGCCGTGTACGAACGCTGTGCCGCTACCGATGCGCCTGTCTTCCCTTCTGCACGACTGCTAGAAGACAACAGTGAAAGTAGCACGTGTTGCATCACGTGGCTGCCCGTGACTGGCAGCGGTGACCAAAAAGCTTTCTTCGCCGAACCGGGATTGTCACCGCGTGTGAAACACGCGCTTGTCCTCTCTGGCATGAAACTGATCACAGCACAACCAGTCCTCACTGAGAGCCTCAAACAGACGGACTTACCTGTTGAGATCTTGTCTCCCGAGAGTCTGATGTCATTCTTTGCATCCTATTCCGACGACAGTTCTTCGTGCGAACTTGGTGAATTGCCAATTCCGATCGGAAAGTCTGTGTTTAAGACAGCAGACACGCTGCACAGTGTGCTGAAGTACTGTAGCCCAGACCCGCAGTTCGTGGCGCGACTCGACGGGACGCCGCTCCTGCTCACGGCCGACGACATGTTGAGGGTGTTTGACAGCGACAACCCCGTGTACCACACCGACTATGCGCATCTAGCTCCACGTTCCAAAGATCGGTTCCTTCACAACTGCATGCGACAGCCGACATTCGTGGGTGTTACTATGTTATATGCTGTATTCACTGATGTTTACCCAGCAGACGATGTACGTTACCGAGCAAGGAAAGACACGGATGCAACCCACATATCAACTGATGTGTTCTCGTCATTCACCATCGCGGCATTGGCGAGTCTCTTGGAGAAGGAGTTTCCACTGTTGCACAACCGCAACGGTTTTGTGAAATGGTCTTGCGAAGACAACACGCAACCAAACAAGAGCTGGCTTAGACGCATATGGGACTTCATTCACTCGCAGGTGGTGGGAGAAAATGGACAATGTCCAGATAATAGGTCAATCGTTGAAGTGTCTCTGTCACCCCTGAATCGGTGGTGTCTAATCCCAGCTCGAAACACGGAAGCATCATTCCTGGTGTCCATTGAGATGGCGTCTTCCTATGTCATCGATTTACACAGTGTCAAAGACGAATACTTGGACAAAGCATTTCGAAAAATGAACCTGCCCAAACTAGACTTGGCAAGCATGACTACGTTTGCTAGTGTGAACATCGGTAGTCTCGTGAGACAGCTAGTGGCAACAGTCGACATGCCGCATAGGATTCTCAGTGTTGTACACACACACAACAAACGCGACACTATACTAAGTAAAGTTGAACGTCACCGTCTGTTGACCTTCTTCTGCGACAACCTGCATGACTTGCAGCACAATGGCTCCAACTGTGCTAGTCGTCTGCAGGACCTCTCCCTGTACACTACTGTGGGCGGTGATCACATACCCTTGACAGACAGTACGGCGTACGTACTGCCAGGTGGAATCCCAAACGACGGCATGGACGCGTGGAGGAATAAATCGGGGATCGTGTTCCTATGGCAGGACACGAAACTGACAGAACTCTACAAAGCAATTGGCTGCGCTTCCCTCACACACGGCGATGTGTACTGTTACTTCATCTTCAAGCACATAGAGTACCTGGCGACTGAGCAGCGGTGGAGGCATTTGATGTACATCTACATCAACTTCATGCAGGAACCGCCAGCGCGAGAGAGCGCCATCTCTAACACAGATCGGGGAAATGTTGTGAAGGTTCTTCGAACACTGCCGATCCTCGATCACGGCTCCAGCCGCGATCTGCAGCCAGTGAGCTACTTCTTCGACTCGAATAACGACGTTTTTCGCGTCATGCAGCCAGATGACATGTTTCCTCCACCACCGCCGTGTAACCACGTCTCGTTCTCATCGACACAGTGGAAAGACTTCTTGAGCCAACTTGGATTGCAGATTGAAGTCACCCCAGATATGTACTGTCAGTTTGCAAGGCAAGTTGCACAAGAAGGAGCCACCGATATCAAATCAAAGCAAACGGCACACAAGTCACGTGTTCTGGTGAAGTACCTGTTCACTATGAAAGACAACAACACACAGGGTGGGATCATGCAGCGAGTGGCGGATGTGGCGTTTGTGCCGGACGCGAGAGTCGAAACCCACGGCTACATCTCTTTCCGCGACAGTGTTTCCATGAATCACGCAAACATCTCCTGGACACAGGTGAAGTTGTTGCCGGACTGGGCGTACCCAGATACCAGTACCCGCAAGCTAAAAGATCCGGCTAGGGTGAAGAGATGTCTCGGGATTGCTGACAGTCCGCCCGTCCAGACGGTGGCGATGCACCTACGACAGCTGTGCGAGACGCCGACCCTTTGCGCCAACACCGACAAGCAGGAGATCTTCAAGAGCATCTACAGCTATCTACACAGTCATGGCCTGAAAGATCCTGACATCAGAAGAATCCTCTCTGACACCCCGTGTGTCCTGATGGACGACGACACCTTCGTGTTTGCCAACCAGACGGCTGTGAAAATATACGATACAGATGAGATTCGGCCGTACCTGTACAAACTTCCATGGAGTCTGGGTGAGTTCAGCGCACTATTCCAAGCCTTGGGCGCCACAGACCGACCGACGGCCGACCAGTACTGCCGCGTGCTGACACAGTTGCACACGACAACTCGTGGTAAACCGCTACATCCAAACGAATTGTTGTGTGTAAAGAAGGGGATTGCAGGCCTCGTTAACGTGCTCCAGGAAGGGCCGCTGTCGGCAGACACGCCGATTCTGTTCTTGCTCAGCGATACAGGAGCACTTGTCAAGTCGTCGAGTCTCTTCTTCAACGACTCCCCGGCCTACCGCGAGCGAGCTGGTGCACTGCCCGACCTACAGTTCATGGCCAGAGTACAGGGGTGTGGGGTCGACTCCCGCCCGGAGGAGAGTCTACGTCATCTGCCAGCCTCCTTGCAGCCGCAGATGCTCAGTTTTGTTCTGAGTGAAAGACTCCTGAGTCACTGTGAGTTGTCAGACAGTACCGACAGTCTGGCGACTAGACTCAGCTCTCGCCTGCAGTCATCGGTCTTCCGCGACGCCATCGACCGACTGGCCCGTCACGAGGCTCACGGCCGAGGCATCGAGCCTGACGCGGAGCGGATCGCTGACGCCACCAGTCGCCTGTCTGCGATCAACGTCCACGGCGTCGTTGGCGATGTCGTCACAGAGTTGGTGTACAGAGACAAACCAGTGGACGGCAGTCAACAACGGAAGGCGTGTTTCGTGGAGAAACCCACACAGTCGGGACACGTCGCCCAGTGGCGCGTCTACGTCAGCCGTGACGCCGACTTCAGCCTCGATCTGCTCGTGATCCTTGCTGACGTCATCAACGAGATAATGTCTGGTCTACTGAGAAACGCAGTCCTCTATCTGCAGCCCATCATCGCCTGTCCGAAGGAAGACGACATCGCCACAACGTTGAACAACCTGAACGTGCGCGACTCTCGCGCGGCGGAACGGATCGGACTTGACCTTCAGGCAGGTGACCCGATCCCCGCGACGGTCATGGCCTGTCTGAGGGGAGGAGAACGGGACTTCGCGAAGGGAGAGTATGTGGGCTACCAGGAACACGAGGGTCAGCCCGTCGTGTATGGCGTCGTCAAGGAGCAGCGTCTGTCGCCCTCCGACGGGAGCACGTATCTCGTCAACGTAGGGGAGAGCGTCGACGTGATCGCTAGCGATGGTCAGCTGTACAAGTTCGTACGACACTAATGAGCTGGCGTCTCCAAGTTCACTCTCGGCGCCGATGTCAACTAACCCAGGCTGTGACAACCTCAAGTCAATGTTAGTTGTGAATTTATGCCACAGCCCCAACTCGTCCCCCATTGGCATTGGCACAACGGGGAAAACGAAGAAAACCCCAACATGGTGTCTTAGTCGCTGTGGCTCTCCTCTTCGCTAGCAGTTTGTTTTTGATAATTACCACCTGTTTTTATTTTCGCTTTGTTTCCTCCACAGTTCACTCTCACTCTCTCTCTCGCTCTCGCTCTCGCTCTCGCTCTCGCTCTCGCTCTCGCTCTCGCTCTCGCTCTCGCTCTCGCTCTCGCTCTCGCTCTCGCTCTCGCTCTCGCTCTCGCTCTCGCTCTCGCGCGCTCTCTCTCTAACTCGCGCTTTCTCTCTCTCTCTCACTCGCTCGCTCTCTCTAACTCGCGCTTTCTCTCTCTCTCACTCGCTCGGTCTCTCTCTCTCGCACTCGGTCTCTCTCATTCGCTCTCTCTCTCTCTCTCTCTCTCTCTCTTTCACACACACACACACACACACACACACACACACACACACACACACACACACACACACACACACACACACACACTCACACACAC
>OZ024860.1:50185362-50202862 GCA_964017155.1 Oasisia sp. SBJ-2009 | reverse complement strand
ATTTCACACAGAAGAACTTCCAGTTTAACAACAAAACCGGATTTTACTGCTTGCCTTCCGACGGAGGACATATTCGCTGTCTTGGGAAGGACAAAGGCGTCAAACATCCGACTCTGGATCCACTATTAGAGGCAAAGTTGAGAAAATACTTCAAACCGTTGAATCAGCGTTTCTACCAGATCGTTGGACATGATTTTGGATGGCGTTAGTTGGTCAGAATATTGTTAATAATCACAATGTATCATACGTCTGGAAATTTGAATAAATTATTCTAAACTAAAAATGCCACTTTTCCATCAGCTATTCACATGTCCGAAGAATAACTAAATAAAAAATATGTTTCTCCGTATGCAATTTTGGATCGTGTTTTAATAGTACTATTCCCAATGGTTGTGTATTGCCAAATACCAAAGGTAGCAATAGAGTTTATATTCGTCGGTGGTATTCGTATTATTGATGACTTGTATCATGTAGTGTGTGTCTACGTTTAAATGTATGATAATGAGTTTAATGCCCATTAAATATTCAGTACCACCAATTTACTCACCAATATTGATATGCACAATCAACCGAAAAGACGAAATGTTAAAATTGCTGCTGGATTACGTATACCATTTAGATGCTGGATTACGTATACCATTTAGATGCTGGATTACGTAAACCATTTAGATGCTGGATTACGTATACCATTTAGATGCTGGATTTCGTATCTCATTTATGTACTACATTTGTTAAACTACTTATTGTATCTGTAATAGCTCTTTTCAGTAAATAAACCATTTCTGAAATAATTCCTACATTTAAATGACATGGAAACGCGGTTAATAAAAACACCATGAAATTCGGACTAACGGTTAGTACGGTTAAATATTAAATATGTCTACACCCGTAGCATTATTAGAACTAATAGAGGAACTTACATCAGCGTTAGATGTAACAGAAATGTACAGTGTGTGAGTGTATTGATCTAAACACTATTGTACAGTATTTGATCATGATCTGTTGCTATTACAATGACATACTAACGAATCAGAATTGTTTCCAGTGAGTGGATCAATTGTTCTTTTTTCAAAACACACTACAATACGTTAGTACTAAAGAGCGCGAATCAGACTTGTTGAATGTACTATGTGGAGTTCCACAGTGGTCCATAGTTCGTCCGGTGTTGATTGCGTTGAACGACCCGAGCGGTCATCTCGTCAACATCGGTAGATGCTTTGTTGATGTCCACCCGGTAGACTTGATAAACCTCTTGCTTTATGCCAGAAACGATGTCAGACGGATTCAGCGATTTAATTGGTGAACATAGTGAGTTCATGTGTTCGCCAATATACGTTTTTTTCTTCTTCTGTTAAATGAATGAATGAATTAATTAAATGAATTCGTAATATGCAATCCACAAAGCGATATATTTTAATAGTGGTAACAGAATATCACAAAATAAGGAGGTCGTTGTGAACTTAGAAACTGCCCACAACTGGCACCATGTATCTAATTTGAATGTGCGTGCATGCGCGCGGGTGTGTGTCTGTGTATGTGTATGTGTATGTGTCTGTGTCTGTGTCTGCGTCTGCGTCTGCGTCTGCGTGTGCGTGTGCGTGTGCGTGTGCGTGTGCGTGTGCGTGTGCGTGTGCGTGTGCGTGTGCGTGTGCGTGTGCGTGTGCGTGTGCGTGTGCGTGTGCGTGTGCGTGTGCGTGTGCGTGTGCGTGTGCGTGTGCGTGTGCGTGTGCGTGTGCGTGTGCGTGTGCGTGTGCGTGTGCGTGTGCGTGTGCGTGTGCGTGTGCGTGTGCGTGTGCGTGTGCGTGTGCGTGTGCGTGTGCGTGTGCGTGTGCGTGTGCGTGTGCGTGTGCGTGTGCGTGTGCGTGTGCGTGTGCGTGTGCGTGTGCGGGTGCGGGTGCGTGTGCGGGTGCGGGTGCGGGTGCGGGTGCGTGTGCGTGTGCGTGTGCGTGTGCGTGTGCGTGTGCGTGTGCGTGTGCGTGTGCGTGTGCGTGTGCGTGTGCGTGTGCGTGTGCGTGAGCGTGTGCGTGTGCGTGTGCGTGTGCGTGTGCGTGTGCGTGCTTAGGTGTCCGCGTCTTCATGTTTGTGTCGTAGTGTTCTGATTTATCGGTCAGGGCCCTTGGTGGCATCAGCCGTCCACCACGTGATGAATCGTTTCACAGTTGACCTGTCAACCGCAACACGATCCCGCGTGCTGCAAGCGAAGAAGGCGTCTTGAACATAGTTTATCGTTACTATGTAGTGTCTACGAAACATGCGAGGTATATACACATACTGGGGATAAATCAGCAACACAGCTGGGAAATATAACTGTAAATAAATTTGAACAAGCCAAACAGCTCAGTGGACGTAACCAAATCAGCATTCAATTAAGTTGACGGTTTTTCTCAATGATGAAATCACTATGATAACATTTTCGTCATTACTATTAGCAAGAGATGATCGCGAAGTGATCAAATATGTTGTGATTTTTTACTCGCGTGGATTCTGTGAAAACATTAATTGCAAATACTGCGTTACTTACGGTGGAAAAATAAGAGAAGACGACTACCTGTAATACGCTTTGTCGTCATGATGTGGAACGGATTAAATACTTCGCGACGTCATTCATGGACAAACAGTGTCTTGAAACAATGTAGGCGAGTATGTGGAGCCGTTGACCCCCACACACACTGCAACACAACGAGAAGTAGGTCAATAAGTCAAGCAATAAATATAGTGTACGTATCTTAGTAATATAAGTGGAGTACTGTTCGATGCAGAAATATCGATTAACATATATTTTTTACTTTACTCTCATTTCGCATAGAAACGAGCAAACATTATACTACTGTTTGATCAACGGTTATCCACATCTTTAATTACCGCACGGCAGCCGTGTTATGCGAATTGTCAACAGCACCAACGTCTAATCAGATGATGAAAATTATTGTGACGCAAATATCACTTTTATATGGCGTTACACAAGACAACAACAAACTATCTGAAATAGAGTTGTAACTTCAAAACACACGTGACGAAGCCCACTGACGACACACACCATCGTTTCACAATACACGAGACAACAACTCGATACACTCGGCGCTTCATTCTTGATTGATTATTAATTTTATTCTTAAAATGTACGGTAACGCTAATAACGTTTAATACCTGCCTACGTTGTACTTGCGGTATGTATATTCTCTTCCTCGAAGCACCGCGTCCAGTTAGCGTATTGCTAGTCCAGTATTCGTTATCACCTAACCCTCTCTGCAAGTCCTGGGATTGGTAATACTACAACATCTTATATCAAAATGTAATAGAAGTTGTTTCACGTCATTGTCCCGTCTATGCACTGAAAGAAAACACTGGTGATAATTAAAGTGCTTCATTTGTTTTCTTCTTTCATCGGTTCGTTCGCTGAAAAAGTAGAAAGTGGCAACTTGGAAATGAGAGAAAGATGAACGCGAAACGACGTAAGCGGAAGCATTGTTAGCCGGACATAATAGTATCTGATGTGCAACAACGTTGTACCAACTGAAATGTTGTTCCGCAATGCTGCAAACAAACCATTTCGCTGCTGGTCACACCATGGTGTACTTACGACATGTGTAGGTGACACTGAGATATTTATAAGAGCCGGGACCTAGATCCGGGAATGACCTGCTGACGTCACACGTCGTCTTGTCCTGGCAGATCGCCCGGACTTTGTCCGTAGCTCCAGGTACACTACAGGCTGTCGTGTCTGTAGCTTCTTCTGGACACGTCGTCTTGTTGCGTCGGTCGTAGAAGGCAAATGTGGCGGTGGAACTCAACGAACAGGTGACGGCAGACTTCCGTACTGGAAAAAAGATTAGGCGGACTGAAACCATTGTCCAAACATAAGAAGAACACATTTTGAGGACATGGAACGATGAATTGATATACACGACCCACGGTATATTGTTCACCATGCTTTGTTCACTGGATTCCGCATCGCATCCGTCATCTACATTGCGTGCAAGTAATGCCACCTTTTGTATTATATAATAACATATCTCAATACCAATATATTTTTATTTCGTATTCAATAGGCCTTTAGGCACATTCATACGCCCAGTTCCAGGTGTATTAGACTAATTGTGTTTATATGGTAAGATTCAACTGGTAGATAAATCCAAATTAAGCTTCCGAGGTAACTACTATTCATAAAACATACAAATTGGTGATTAATCTCAAAAATGTATATTATGGTATATGTTTTATTAAGAATGCTTAGCAAACAAACACATAGATATAATACGACAGCATCGACATGCTATGAAAATGCTACAAGAAAATAAAACCACCGTACAGAGTAACCAGATGAAATGCTTGAAAAGACTAGATACATAAAAATAGGTTAAGAATATACAAGTTTAACAAACAGTTGTCAATGTATATAAATTAAACAGAATAAAACAATAACGGTGGACAACAAAACAAAGTTATGGAAACGCAACGTAAATCACGACCATAAATGAACTTATAAATAATATAACATGAGAAATAATCGGATGAAATCTTTCAAATACTACGCAAATTGCTACACTTACGTCGGCATTCGTAAGTGACGTTCATATACTTGTAAGTGCCGGGACATGGGTCGGTGAATGAGGACATTTTGACGTCACACGTCGTCTTGTTCTGACAGATCGTCCGCACTGAGTGGATCGCTCCAGGCAGACTACACGATGTCGATTTCATATCCTTGTGTTGACACGTCGTCAGGTCGAGTCGGCCGTAGAAGGCGGAAATGACGTCGACGATGGAACCCGACGGACAACTGACGTGCATCGTTTCATCGTCACACTTCAATTCTGAAGAATAATAAAAAGAATTATGTCAAATTGTTTGATGTCCAACTTTGTAAAACGTGATTGTATCATGTATCGTGATTGTATCCGTCAAGGTGCAACCTTTTTTCTTAAATATCGTTCACGTAAACGACTCGTTGATGTATCAGTGATGGCATATACAAGTCCACGTTTGCGTATATTATTGTAGACCAAACTTAACTGACGTGGATGTTTCAGTCATGTCCATCAAGTTCAACTGTGTTGTGTACACAAGCTCTACAACATTAATAGGTTTATCATATCAACAGTGTGTATATTATTTTTGTTTCGTATTCAACCCTCTTTTTGTCGTATTAAAGGTAAAGTCCACCAAGATAAAATACGGTAGCTTGACTTGACTGTACACATTTTCTGAGGTAAATATTATGCAAACGTACGTGTAATTTCGCTGCAGGTTTCCCCCGAGTAGTTTTCTGGACAGACGCATGTGAAGCCATGCGTGACGTGAACACATGTTGCTCCGTTCTGACACGGCTGGTTCTTACATTCAACTACAAATACATCAAACGTAATGCATTGTTATACTAAGGAATCATACGGAAAAATTGACCAGTCTTTCGCATATAATCCATTGCTGGTTTGGTATAAGCAAACAAAAGGGTAGTTAGATTACTTAGATAGCACAACATGATGTTCATGAAACCGAGTAAGTTTATTTATATTTTAAGCATAGTCAATAGAAATATTTGATACATAATTTATTTTCAGAAGATACAATGTTAACAAATAGTTGCCAATTTAAATATATTAATCAGATATAAATAAAATAATAACATTGGACAACAAAACCAAAATTATGGAAATGCAACGTAAATCTCTACCATAAATCAACATCTAAATAATATAACATGAGAAATAATCGGACGAAATGTTTCAAATACTACGCAAATTGCTACACTAATAAAAAGAATTATGTCAAAATGTGCGGCGATGATGTCCCACTTTGCAAAACGTGAATGTATCATGTTTTTTGCAACAGGTTGGTTTGAATAACATCGCTATCCGTCAAGATGCAACCTTTTCCTAAATATCTTTCAAGTAAACGACTCCTTAATGTATCAGTGATGGCATGTTCAAGTACACGTTTGCGTATATTATTGTGAACCAAATTTTAATGACGTGGATGTTTTATTCATGTCCATCAAGTTCAACTATATCGTGTACCAGTGCTACGACATGCATAGGTTTATCATGTCAACAATGTGCATATTATTTTTGTTTCGTATTCGATCCGATTTTTTCGCGTATTAAAGGTAAGATCCAGCGAAATAAGATATGTTAGCTAGCCTTGTACAATGTGCCAACCTTCTGAGGTAACTATTAATCAAACGTACGTGTAATTTCGCTGCAGGTCTCTCCCGAGTAGTTTTCTGGACAGACGCATGTGAAGCCATGCGTGACGTGAACACATGTTCCTCCGTTCTGACACGGCTGGTTCTGACATTCAACTACAAAGACAATACACTTGTTATACTAAGGAATCGTACGTAAAAATTGACCAGTCTTTCACATGTTCTACAGTCAGCGTATAATCTCTTGCTGGTTTGGTTTAAGCAAACAAAAGAGTAGTTAGATAGCAGATAATTAGGCTGAGATTTCTGTAACAACAAGTAAGAAACCGAATCAGTTTATTTATAATTTAAGCCTAGCCAATAGAAATGTTTGATGCATAAAAGTAGTTTCAGAATATGCAAGTTTAACAAACAGTTGTCATTTTAAATAAATAAATCATATGTAATTAAAATAATAACATTGGACAACAAACCAAAGTTATGGAAATGCAAAGAAAATCACGATAATTAATCAGCGTATAAATAAATAATATAGCATGAGAAATAATCGGATCAAATGCTTAAAAAACTATGCAAATTGCTACACTTACATCGGCATTCGTAAGTGACATTCATATACTTGTAAGTGCCGTAACATGGGTCGGCGAATGAGGACAATTTGACGTCACACGTCGTCTTGTTCTGACAGATCGTCCGCACTGAGTGGATCGCTCCAGGCAGACTACACGATGTCGATTTCATATCCTTGTGTTGACACGTCGTCAGGTCGAGTCGGCCGTAGAAGGCGGAAATGACGTCGACGATGGAACCCGACGGACAACTGACGTGCATCGTTTCATCGCCACACTTCAATTCTGAAGAATAATAAAAAGAGATATGTCAAATTGTTCGGCGATGATGGCCCACTTTGCCCAAGAGAATGTATCATGCTTTTGGTTTTGTTGGAACAACTTCGTTATCCGTGAAGATGCAATAATCTCTTGCCAAATATCGTTCATGTGAACAATTCGTTAACGTATCAGTGATTGCTACAACATTCGTAGGTCTGTCATATCAACAGCGTGTACGTTATTTTTTTTTGAATTCGACCCGCTTTTTGGGCGTATTAAACGGAAGATCCAGCGAGATAAGATATGGGAACTAGACTTGCACACTGTACACATCTTCTGAGGTAATTATTATGCAAACGTACGGTTAGTTTCGCTGCAGGTCTCTCCCGAGTAGTTTTCTGGACAGACGCATGTGAAGCCATGCGTGACCTGAACACATGTTCCTCCGTTCTGACACGGCTGGCTCTGACATTCAACTATAAAAACAACAAACTTAATTCATTGTTATACCAAGTAGTCAGGGTCCTGGTGTCATCCCGTAAGAATCGCTTGCCAAAAGCGATTTGTTTGTTTGAATGTTATCATTAGGGTATCAGTAAAAGGAAAACGTTTGGTGGCAATTTTACTTTTGGGGCATAACGTGTCGACGGCCATTTTCCAAAATGGCTGCCAAATTCAATATCCCCCTATCTTAATAAATACGGCATGCAGAGCAATAATTGTGGTATGCGAGAGTATATTTTAGGGGACCCCGATTTCAAATATACAATTATTTGGCTACTCCGGCATTTATTTCCGCCATTTTAAAAGATGGCGGTCGTCAATACAAATGTCCCCATGTCTCAAACACTGCGTCACCTAGAGCAATTCTATTGACGTTGTTGTATAGCTTGGTGGATAGCGATATCAAATATATTATTTGTCACCTTCAATAACAATTCGCGCCATTTTAAAGATGGCGTCTGGCAAAGCCCATTATGTCCGTATTTAAGAAATACGGTATTTAGATCCATATATCACCACATCTTAAGTGCTTCGTGTCGTCGAAGGCTGTAGCTGATGTACAGTGAAGACCTGTTTGACCCACTGTTGACATTAGTTATAAGTTTGAGACGAATTCAACGCCGTATATGATATGTTACGTATTATCGCTCGGTATGCATGAGATCATAAAATATTATGGCAAGACCATTAATCGATGTGTCATCGGTATTTAGCCAAATGCCAATATAAGTTTGAATTTCATGTATGTTTGAAAAGTGTCTTGCATTTGGGACTTCATTCTCTCGCAGGTAGTGGGTGAAAATGGACAATGTCCAGAGAATAGGTCATTTGTTGAAGTTTCTCTGTCACCTCTGACTCAGTGGTGTCTACTCCCAGCTCGAAACAGTGAAGCATCATTCCTGGTGTCCATTGAGATGGCGTCTTCCTATGTCATCGATTTACACAGTGTCAAAGACGAATACTTGGACAAAGCATTTCGAAAAATGAACCTGCCCGAACTAGACTTGGCAAGCGTGACTACGTTTGCTAGTACGAACATCGGTAGTCTCGTGAGACAGCTAGTGGCAACAGTCGACATGCCGCATAGGATTCTCAGTGTTGTACACACACACAACAAACGCGACACTGCACTAAATGAAACAGAACGTCACCGTCTGTTGACCTTCTTCTGCGACAACCTGCATGACTTGCAGCGCAATGGCTCCAACTATGCTAGTCGTCTGCAGGACCTCTCCCTGTACACTACTGTGGGCGGTGATCACATACCCTTGACAGACAGTAGGGCGTACGTTCTGCCATGTGGAATCCCAAGCGACGGCATGGACGCGTGGAGGAATAAATCGGGGATCGTGTTCCTATGGCAGGATACGAAACTGACAGAACTCTACAAAGCAATCGGCTGCGCTTCCCTCACAAACGGCGATGTGTACTGTGACTTCATCTTCAAGCACATAGAGTACCTGGCGAGTGAACATCGGTGGAGGCATTTGATGTACATCTACATCAACTTCATGCAGGAACCGCCAGCGCGAAAGAGCTCCATTTCTAACGCAGATCGGGGAAATGTCGTGGAGGTTCTTCGAACACTGCCGATCCTCGATCACGGCTTCAACGGCGATCTTGAGCCAGTGAACTACTTCTTCGACTCAAGTAACGACGTTTTTCCCGTCATGCTGCCAGATGACAGGTTTCCTCCACCACCGCCAAATAACATCTCGTTCTCATGGACACAGTGGAAAGACTTCTTGCGCCAACTTGGATTGCAGAACGAAGTCACCCCAGATATGTACTGTCAGTTTGCAAGGCAAGTTGCACAAGAAGGCGCCACCAATACCAAATCAGACCACACAACACGCAAGTCACGTGTCCTGGTGAAGTACCTGTTCACTATGAAAGACACCAACACACAGGGTGGGATCATGCAGAGAGTGGCGGATGTGGCGTTTGTGCCGGAGGCGAGAGTCGAAACCCGCGGCTATATCTCTTTCCGCGGCAGTGTTTCCATGAACCACGCAAAGATCTCCTGGACACAGGTGAAGTTGTTGCCGAACTGGGCGAACCCAGATACCAGTACCCCCAAGCTAAAAAATCCGGCTAGGGTGAAGAGATGTCTCGGGATTGCTGACAGTCCGTCCGTCCAGACGGTGGCGATGCACCTACGACAGCTGTGCAAGACGCCGACCCTTTGCGCCAACACCAAAAAACAGGAGGTCTTCAAGAGCATCTACAGCCACCTACACAGTCACGGCCTGAAAGACCCTGACATCAGAAGAATCCTCTCTGACACCCCGTGTGTCCTGATGGAAGACGACACCTTCGTGTTTGCCAACCAGACGGCTGTGAAAATATACGATGCAGATGAGATTCGGCCGTACCTGTACAAACTTCCGTGGAGTCTGGGTGAGTTCAGCGCACTATTCCAAGCCTTGGGCGCCACAGAACAACCGACGGCCGCCCAGTACTGCCGCGTGCTGACACAGTTGCACACGACAACTCGTGGTAAGCCGCTACATCCAAACGAATTGTTGTGTGCAAAAAAGGCGATTGCAGGCCTCGTTAACGTGCTCCAGGAAGGGCCGCTGTCGGCAGACACACCGATTCTGTTCTTGCTCAGCGATACAGGAGCACTTGTCAAGTCGTCGAGTCTCTTCTTCAACGACTCCCCGGCCTACCGCGAGCGAGCTGGTGCACTGCCCGACCTACAGTTCATGGCCAGAGTACAGGGGTGTGGGGTCGACTCCCGCCCGGAGGAGAGTCTACGTCATCTGCCAGCCTCCTTGCAGCCGCAGATGCTGAGTTTTGTTCTGAATGAAAGACTCCTGAGTCACTGTAAGTTGTCAGACAGTACCGACAGTCTGGCGACTAGACTCAGCTCTCGCCTGCAGTCGTCGGTCTTCCGCGACGCCATCGACCGACTGGCGCGTCACGAGGCTCATGGCCGAGGCATCGAGCCTGACGCGGAGCGGATCGCTGACGCCACCAGTCTCCTGTCGGCGATCAACGTCCACGGCGTCGTTGGCGATGTCGTCACAGAGTTGGTGTACAGAAACAAACCAGTGGACGGCAGTCGACAACGGAAGGCGTGTTTCGTGGAGAAACCCACACAGTCGGGACTCGTCGCCCAGTGGCGCGTCTACGTCAGCAGTGACGCCGACTTCAGCCTCGATCTGCTCGTGATCCTTGCTGACGTCATCAACGAGATAATGTCCGGTCTACTGAGAAACGCAGTCCTCTATCTGCAGCCCATCATCGCCTGTCCGAAGGAAGACGACATCGCCACAACGTTGAACAACCTGAACGTGCGGGACTATCGCGCGGCGGAAGGGATCGGACTTGACCTTCAGGCAGGTGACCCGATCCCCGCGACGGTCATGGCCTGTCTGAGGGCAGGAGAACGGGATTTCGTGAAGGGAGAGTATGTTGGCTACCAGGAACACGAGGGTCAGCCCGTCGTGTATGGCGTCGTCAAGGAGCAGCGTCTGTCGCCCTCTGATGCGAGCACGTATCTCGTTAACATAGGGGAGAGCGTCGACGTGATCGCTAGCGATGATCAGCTGTACAAGTTCGTACGACACTAATGAGCTGGCGTCTCCAAGTTCACTCACGGCACCGATGTCAACTAACTCAGGCTGGGACGACCTCAAGTCAATCTTAGTTGTAGTCAATCTTAGTCACAGCCCCAACCCCTCCCCCATTGGCACAACGGGGAACGTAAAAAAAAAAAACATGGTGTCTTAGTCGCTGTGGCTCTCCTCTTCGCTAGCAGTTTGTTTTCGATAGTTACCACCTGTTTTTATTTTCGCTTTGTTGCCTCCACAGTTCTCTCTCACTCTCTCTCTCTCTCTCTCTCTCTCTCTCTCTCTCACTCACTCACTCACTCACTCACTCACTCACTCACTCACTCACTCTCTCTCTCTCTCTAACTCGCGCTTTCTTTCACTCGCTCGCTCGCTCTCTCGCACTCGGTCTCTCATTCGCTCTCTCTCTCTCTTTCACACACACACACACACACACGCACGCACGCACGCACACACGCACACACACACACACACACACACACACACACATACTTTATATATCTCTCCCCCTCTCTCTCACTCACTATCTCTCTCTCTGTCTGTCCCTCTGTCTCTCTCTCTCTCTCTCTTTCTGTCTCTCCTTCACCCACTATATCTGTCTGTCTCTCTTCACTCTCCGTCTCCAAATCTCCCTTTACACATTCGTTTTATTCCAATCCTGGTCGTTACTGTCTCAGGTTACTTGATACTTTTTGGACGTCTCATTTCTTCATTTGTGTTTTTATTGTAATAACCCGTTTTATGATAGGAACTGCGTGAGGATAGGATACGTACTCAAGCTGGGAAATTGTCGCATCACATATTCATATATTGAGAGGATAGTGAATTTCTTGGACTAGTTAACCGGTTTATTATGACGTACGCCTGTCTTTGTTTATACCAAAGAGGCTCAGTTACAATAATGTACTGTGTAGAACAGTTGCGTACAGCGTTTACTAAACTGTTATTACTTGTGCACACCTGAACTTTTATCGATGCTTAGTTGTCATGGTAATGTCTTAACTCGGCTTATGATTTGGGGATTGACCATTTAATTATGTAACTGCACGTGTTAAGCAAGCTGTAATTTTGAATCGATTTAACAAGATCATCATGCAAGGGAAACAAGCCAGAAGATAACTGTGTAAGGTTTTTGAATTTTATTATAGACTGTCCATTGTTTGCTTATCGTGAATTGCTTGTTATTTGTGGTGGTTGTGTAATCGTCTTGATGTTTTTTATATTGACTAAATGAATAATCTCGGTACCGTTTTACTTGAATAGCATGTTGGTGTATACCACGAAAGGTATATAGTGGTGATGTTCGCTAAGTTATCATTTACGTGCCACCCTTGTAGATATATACCTCTCACGTGCCTTTCTACGTCAATGTCTTTCCGGTGAAATTGTACACATTGCCCGTTGACGGTCGTTGTGTGCTCATCATCAAATCGATTGAAGCGAGAACCTTGACGCTGGAAAACGGCCGAAGAACATGCATATTAAGTAGCAGTTCTACAAATTATTATGTCACCTATGCATTGCTTGAGTATTACATTTGTCTTAAATATTGCTACGGCTGCTTGCATTTTTATTTTATAATGTGGCTTTGCTGAATAAATCATTAACAATAATCACTGAGTCTGCTTTTACAGTTTTTTTAAGTTTAGTGTCGTGTTTGTAGATAAAGATGAGTTTCTAATGTACAGACAGACATACAGACGCGTGACTCGTGGGCCATATATATATATATATATATATATATATATATATTTATAATTTTATATATAAAAACGGCAATTAAGTCATGGAACGAGTCAGCAAGCCGGTTAACCAAAATCGCTACCATTAGGAGATTAGGCTACCGAAAGGAGATTGCTCTCCTCCCGATCATGGTTACCTATGGCTAAAATAATGCACAGTGATCCACATATTATATCTTAATCCTCTCAAATCATAATGTCCAAACATTACCCAATTTGCGTGATGTAGACTAATTTTAACTTTATGAATATTCTGATAATTCGATAAATGTGTTTTAAAAACAAAATTGCAGGCGAATGCAGTATAAATATAATAACACATAGGGATGGATTCGTTTTGAGTGTCGTTGTGTAAAAACGTCAAAAAGGTAAGCACATGCCCCAATCAATACATACACAGGAGCCAGGAAGTATATTAATAATGTTGAAATATTTTAGTTATAGTCAGTTATAAAACGTTACATATTTTTAATACGCTCTGTAGCAATGCCTGCGAAAATAAAGATATTATTAAATGCATGATTATGGTAGATTGTGTAATTAGAGTGCGTGCGTGCGTGCGTGCGTGCGTCCCTAAGGATAGCAACCGCTCTATTGTTGAAGATACGTACGGTACACAATCTCCAATGAAAGGTCTCTAAAATTCACCACGTGTTTTGGGTGCAAATCATTATTGCTATCGTTATAATTCATGTTTGTGTATATTATACTAGGTATTCGGTGAATTAACGCGCTAACGAGGGCCACGGACAGAAAACAGTGGCGTTCCATTGTCGATGGCCTATATATATGCTCCCAGCGAGCAAACAGGCATAAGTAACTAAGTTACAAGGGCGCACTGGAGACACACACACACACGCACACGCACACGCACATGCACATGCACACGCACACACACACATACTATTTTATAAAATAGATAGCACAATAAAGCCCTCTAGTATGAACATAAATAATTTACAATTGCGACCGACCGACCGACCGACCCACCCACCCACCGACCGACCCACCGACCGACCCACCGACCGACCCACCGACCGACCCACCGACCGACCGACCCACCGACCCACCGACCCACCGACCCACCGACCCACCGACCCACCGACCCACCGACCCACCGACCGAACGAACGAACGAACGAACGAAAGAAAGACCGAACGTGTACGTGTACGTGTCTGGTTACGTGTACGTGTCTGTACGTGTCTGTACGTGTATGTACGTGTCTCTACGTGTCTGCACGTGTCTCTACGTGTCTGTACGTGTCTGTACGTGTCTGTGTATGTGTCTGTATGTGTATGTGTCTGTGTCTGTGTCTGTGTCTGTGTCTGTGTCTGTGTCTGTGTCTGTGTCTGTGTCTGTGTCTGTGTCTGTGTCTGTGTCTGTGTCTGTGTCTGTGTCTGTGTCTGTGTCTGTGTATGTGTATGTGTCTATGTCTATGTATTACAAAAAATGTACCAGGTTTATGTACCTGTAAAATTGTATTGTATTGAAGTCATATGTAGCAGCCGTTCTAACGTGACTGTGTTATATGACATTGTAGCTCAATCGAATTGTAAGCAATACGTCCAGTTTCTAGTTCAGTGAGTACGAGTTAGCTGTCACTAGTGAAGGGGATTAATTGAGAGAGTGCGCGCATTGACACTAGCTCGGCTCAGGTGAACGGATGTGTGGCGAATGTAGGAGAACTACAACAGTGAACAATGATATTCTGCCGCCAACGCGCACAAAAGCCGTTTCGGGCATTCGCCATATTGTCGTTGTTTATAACTGCTGCTGTTATAATTCACAACAAAATGGGGATATCGTCATACACCCGGTCAGCATATGATGGACTCTCGACGGAACTACACAGTGTACAAGTAAGTGACGAACAGACAGTGCCAAACTCCTCGAAAACTGACCAGCGATTCCATATACACGTCACTCCTCAATCTCGCCTGCCAAATGTCATCCTGGTCGGGGTGAACAAGGGTGGAACACGAGCCCTTATCACATACCTTGATCTCCACCCGGATGTCGTCACGGCAAAACCGGAAGTTAATTATTTCGGGCTGCATTACGGACGGGGAAAGGAGTGGTATCGGAGTCAAATGCCGCCGTCGATGCCTGGCCAACTGACCATGGAGAAAAGTCCGAAATATTACGAGACGGCTGAAGCTCCGCAGCGCATTCACGCGATGAACGAAAGCATGAAGATACTGCTGGTTGTTCGAGACCCCATCGACAGGTCTGTGTCTCATTGGCTACATTACTGTCGCAATGTTCGAAAGCTTGGGTTCGATGCGGCATTCTGTCAAGCATACGAAAGTTCTGGTGTATTGAAGAATAACAGCGACGTTGACCCTAATTGTGGGTTCATTAACCGTTCGTCCTACGCGAAGTTCATAGAAAACTGGACGCGTTTCTTCCCTCTTCGCTCCCAGTTACACGTCGTTGACGGTCAGAAGCTGGTGTCTGACCCGGTGTCAGAACTCAGAAAGGTGGAAACTTTCCTCGGACTGCGCCATTATTTCACACAGAAGAACTTTGTGTTTAAAAAAAAAGTTGAGAAAATACTTCAAACCGTTGAATCAGCGTTTCTACCAGATCGTTGGACATGATTTTGGATGGCGTTAGTTAGTCAGAATATTGTTAGTAATCACAACGTATCATACGTCTGGAAATTTGAATAATTTATTCTAAACTAAAAATGCCACTTTTCCTTCAGCTATTCACATGTCCGAAGAATAACCAAATACAAAATATGTTTCTCCGTATGCAATTTTGGATCGTGTTTTAATAGTACTATTCCCAATGGTTGTGTATTGCCAAATACCAAAGGTAATAAATATTCAATATTGATTTTGTTATACTAATTAATTCAGTTAATTAGCTAATATTAGTTAAGTAGTGTACTACGTTAACGGACAACAAATTATAATTAAGACCAGCAAAGTCCATAAATATGAAGATATTTATACATATTATGCAGTGTGCATAACCACTTTGATTATGAGAACAAATATATATATATTAACTAGTCATGTAATAATTAATGAAGTGATAATTAGCAGGCAACCTCGAAAGACAAATACTTTTTTTGTAAAATGCCACGATGTTCATGAATATATGTTTCTAATATTATATAAACATGAAATTTGTAAAACCACCTTACCTTGGTAAGAAATATAAATTAAACAGCTATGTAATATTAATAATAAACTAATTAATAAATCAAAATATAATTAGTAGCCGTGTTTCGTATAGACATACACACGAATAAAAGGCCGTAATGTCCATAATTATTAAGACATTCCCACATTGAATACGGCAGTAATTTCGTATTAACACTAATTTAATTAATTAATAAGTTAACATTGGCTAATTAACTCGACTGATGGTTAGGTTTTTATGAAAGTCTGCAGTAAATAATTATGAAGTTAATATAATTTATGCAATGTTTAGAACTACATGAAAGATTATGATCAACCATCAATAAATACATGTCATTACACCATAAATAATAACTTTATTAATAAATATTAACTAAATAGCAAATTCAACAGATCAATGCATGACTACTGAGCACAGTTGTCATACTTCACTTGTTTATGGGTGACCATGTGGATACAGGCTGGACAAATGCTGCAGGCTCAGTAGAGGCCTGTAATAAATTGTTACCGTTTCATAATATTCTGCATTTCAACATGAACTTGATGAAGTAATGTTTATAAATGTTCACAGTGTTTCATCATTGACTCCAACATCTCTTGTGCCAAATGCAAGACTTAAATCCCGTCTGTTCTTACGATTATTCTGGCATTTATGAGCCGCGCAGTGTTGCCCATTGGACTTCGAAAACCAAGCGGCTTTCTCCATCACTGCGGACTACTACTTCTTCGCCGCTTGGTGCGCTGCGGCGCTCGGCGCACTATGGGACAGATAGGAAGCTGGGCCTCTTATTGATCTTAAACTATTTGCTCTGACCATGAATGACAGGATAATTTACGGAAACTAAATAACCTGAAAGGCTGGTTGACACATGTTTATCCTTCTCAATGGCGCTGATACATACCGTGTTACAGCAGTAACCAACACGTGTGCAGGGCATTATGTAGAGTAATGTCTAGGTGTACGTGTTATTTATGGTAGTATGGCTAATTGATGGGTATTGACAGTAGCAAAACAATTATAATATATATATATATATATATATATATATATATATATATATATATATAATACTAATACTAAAACATTGTTTCTAATACGAGCTCTTTCAGGTTCCATTGATTCATGATACAGTTTGTTGAAAATCATGAGGTAGAGCTTTCCAGAATGTTGGTTCTGAATAATGAATTGTGAATATCATTATGCTCTTATTTGTTGAATGCAATGTACACTCCGGTTTCTCAGGTTGTGCTTATGGAGATTATTAGTTCATCGATGACATGGTAATTGGAAGTTGTAAGTTTGTTGCTATAATCATAGCAATACCTAATTGCTATTTGTATAGGTCATTCATTAATAGATTTATCTTAGCGAACAGTGGATTAGATTGTGCACTACATTACAACGATGAAAATAACCGAATAGCTTTCTTCTGTAGTACGTCTAATATACTTAAGTTTGTGTTATATTAATTTGCCCTTAATACAACACAATGCAACTGTATTCATCCCGCTAAGGTAATGGGGTACAATGTTGGCTTAAGCAAAGATT